>SNQJ01S0015172.1:72293-104136 GCA_010110895.2 Picea sitchensis
ATTCATTTAAACCGGTAAACTTGTAATATGTATTCAAGAGCATTGCTAAAAAGGAATTTTATTTTATCACACCTAAATTGAATTGAATTTGTTATATAATAAGATCAAGTAATTCCCTAATTATCCTTTCTAGTGTTGAGCAGTTTGATTCTAGATTTGAATTGGAGCATTCTGCTCTTTCCATCTTAGTCTATATGTTGTTCATCTCAAATGGTGTGCAAGAGCATTACTCTTGCCATCGATATGCTCTATTTCAAATTCGAATGTTTTGAGAAAACTTTTCCACCTTGCCAATCATCCATGCTTATCGAATGTTGGATCTATTTTATTTTTGAAAAAAACCTTTCAATCCTTTGTAGTCATAGTGGATTGTAAAGCTATGTGGAAAGATAAATATATTGAATGCTTTCAATAGTTTTATGAATACATATATCTCAAGCTTGGTGCTATGGTACATGACTTTTGTATTTGGCTTGTATTTGCAAAGGTCATCATCCTCTAGTGGTGTCCCATTAGTAGAAGCATTAGTCTATACAATATAGAGGTCATTTCCTATCTAGATTTTGAGAGGAGTGTTTTTATCTTTTTTTATTTATATAATTTTGAGTGGAGGGGTGTTTTTATTTTTTTATTTTTATGATGGTTGTTGTGTGTTTATTTTCTCAATTTTATTAGTTCTTTCATATAAGATTTTGTAATTGTATTCTCTTTGCAAAGGCATCTTTTAGGAATGGGTGTATATAACTGACATAATCCATAAATGGGGTTGTATTGAGTGTTATTTTTATTTGGATAATTTGAGATTGTCTTATATATATGTGTGTGTTTTATATGTGTGTGTGTGTTTGTGTGTGCATACGTGCGCGTAACTTGATTTTACATATTTGATTGAAAATTCAAGGAATTCAACCTCAGGCTTAAAAAGTTCAATTTTGACTTTAGAAAATACTATTCCATTTATTTTTATAAATTATAATTTTATTTTTCACATAGATAGTGTATTCTTCAGTGGTACCTGAATAAAGAAGGATATTCTATGTATACACAAAAAAATACAAATAATATGAACTTAAAATAGAGTCCATCCATCTTTGGAAATAGGCATGTGCATTACACAACCCAAATAGCATTATTGGTCATTCATATTGCCCTTGTGTTGAGTTGAATGTAATCTTGTAGACATATTCAGGCTTTTTCTTTGTCTTTATTTGGTAGAAGCCACTCTTGCAATCAAACTTATTGTAAATTTTGCTTCCAGTGAGATGAATTAATAATGTATCTTTGTGAGATATGGGTTATTTGAATTTTATGGTGATTTCATTAAGTGAGATGTAGTTTATTATCATTCTTTTCTTACCTCTCTTCTACTCATTGTTCTTGTTTATCATGAATGAAAAACAATAGAGACCTAAATTTGTGGATATGATCAATTTTAAATAATAAGAATTGTTCAATGGATTTATCCATATCCTTTTTATCAGAAGGATTAATGAGAATTTCTTTCCCATGAGCTATTGCACCAGGAAGTGTTTTTATCTCATAAGATTGTTTGGTAGATTCCCAAAAAGCTTATAGATTTAAGTGACATGCTTCAAAATATTTCAGTGTAATTGGTGTTTCTTTCTTATGTCTAACCACTACTAATAATGTTTTGTATTTCTCTATGTACTTCTTTGGATAATGGTTGAACCATCATCATACATTGAGCTAGATTCAAATATTAAAAAAAACTACAAAATTAAAAAAGATGCCCAAACACTCAAATTTTAGATTTCACTCAAAATATACAACTCCTATTATAAAATGAGTTCTTGAGTCTTTATTTATAATTACAATGAACTATCAAGATGCTTCTTGAAGATAATCTATTTAATATATCTACTAGTCACTCTTTTTAACTTTTAGTGTAGTTAACTAATACTATTCATAACTTTAGTGGAGTCTTTTCAACATACTTATAGTTAGGGTGTCTACCATTTTACAAAAGCAAACACTACAAAACTTAAAATTAAATATGTTAAGGCATGTGGAGTCTTATCACGTTCTTTATACGTTACAATGCCAACCACTTACAATAAGTACAATATATTTATAGGTTTGATTATAACCATTATCCATGGTCATCCGAATTTGAGGATGAGATTAATATGGAGTGAAAATAGAGTCCATCCATCTTTGGAAATATGTTGGTGCACTACACAACTCAAACCACATTACCATCCATTCATATTTCCCTTGTGATGCATTGAATGTAGTGTTGCACACATTTTTTTACTTTGTTCTTATTTAGTAAAAGCCACTCTTGCAATCAAACTTACTTAATGTAAATTTTGCTTCCAATGAGATGAGTTAATAATGTATCCTTGTGAGGCATTGAGTATTTGAATATTATGGTGATGCCATCGAGTGGGATGTAGTTGATGACCATCCTTTTCTTACCTCTCTTCTACTCATTGTGTTTGGTTAACATAAACACATAACAACATAATAGTGATGTTGAGGGTCTAATCAATTTAAAATTTTAACAATCATTCTATGGATTCATTCATATCTTTTCAATTGGGACAACTTATTGGAATTGTTTTCCCATAAGCTATTGCATGAGGGAGTGTTTTGATCTCATAAGATTGTTGTGCAGATTACCAAAAAGATTTTGGATTTAAGTTGCAACATTCTTCAAAATATTTTAGTTGATTGGTTCTTCTTGCGTATGTCTAGCCATTGATGTTGATTGTTTGTATTTGTCTTCTTACTTCTCTTTCCTAGCTAGTTTACTTAATGATAATTAGCCATAGTGTGAATATATCTCTTCAAGTCTTGTGTATTCTTCTTCCAGTTCATTCTGGATTTTTTCAGCAAACAATTGGACATCTTCTTAGGTAAGTTGTGAATCTGGTTCTTCAATTTTTCGACTCGGTCCAAAATAAGTACAATGCCAACCACTTACAATAAGTACAATATATTTATAGGTTTGATTATAACCATTATCCATGGTCATCCGAATTTGAGGAAGATTAATATAGAGTGAAAATAGAGTCCATCCATCTTTGGAAATATGTTGGTGCACTACACAACTCAAACCACATTACCATCCATTCATATTTCCCTTGTGATGCATTGAATGTAGTGTTGCACACATCTTCTTACTTTGTCCTTATTTAGTAAAAGCCACTCTTGCAATCAAACTTACTTAATGTAAATTTTGATTCCAATGAGATGAGTTAATAATGTATCCTTGTGAGGCATTGAGTATTTGAATATTATGGTGATGCCATCGAGTGGGATGTAGTTGATGACCATCCTTTTCTTACCTCTCTTCTACTCATTGTGTTTGGTTAACATAAACACATAACAACATAATAGTGATGTTGAGGGTCTAATCAATTTAAAATTTTAACAATCATTCTATGGATTCATTCATATCTTTTCAATTGGGACAACTTATTGGAATTGTTTTCCCATAAGCTATTGCATGAGGGAGTGTTTTGATCTCATAAGATTGTTGTGCAGATTACCAAAAAGATTTTGGATTTAAGTTGCAACATTCTTCAAAATATTTTAGTTAATTGGTTCTTCTTGCATATGTCTGGCCATTGATGTTGATTGTTTGTATTTGTCTTCTTACTTCTCTTTCCTAGCTAGTTTACTTAATGATAATTAGCCATAGTGTGAATATATCTCTTCAAGTCTCGTGTATTCTTCTTCCAGTTCATTCTGGATTTTTTTAGCAAACAATTGGACATCTTCTTAGGTAAGTTGTGAATCTAGTTCTTCAATTTTTCGACTCGGTCCAAAATTTTGGGACCTCATTGATCATAGATATGCAATTATGGTAGCCACTAAAATGGAAAATATATACAGTACATTATACAAATCTATAGTCGTTATAAGGAATTTAATCTTAAATTGTTTCCCTATGATGGCTTTCTCGGTAATGGCAATATAAACAAACAATGATATAGTGTATGCGCATGTACATGATCTTAGTTTTATGTGAATTTCACTTGTATAAGAAAAATTGGACCTTTGGATTGCCATACCAATGGTACTTATTTTGGTTGGTAATTTGGTATTAAACTATGAAGGTACTAAAGCTTCATGGATCATGTTATAGTACACATTGTTTCATAAAAGATAGTATCCCTTTCTTTGCTTCCAATCTTATAAGGGAAATAATTTATTACATAGATTCCATTACTTGGTTCGAAGATTGGTTGTATGACTTTTTATTTGTTTGTTTAAGATTCGTTGTATGAATTTTTTATGTAACGATCTAATACCACTTGGGGGAAGTTGGTGGAGCTGAGGCACTTTGATTTCTTCCTCTTTCTGGATACTCTTTCTTTTCTTGCTTATTTTTGGAGATGATCTTGGTTGGTGGACTAGGGTCCAATCTCTCATACAATTTATTTTTTGTGGCTTCTCTGTAACGATCCTTCATACTTATTTACATTCATCTTCATATTTTGGTTCATATATTTCTTCATTAGGGCCAAAGTCCTTTACATTAAATGGGATACAATTCCATGCTTCTCCAAATTCTTCAACTTTGTATGAAGGCATGAATTTAGGTTTCTTTTGAGGACAATATTTTGCAAAATGTCCTTCCTTGTCACAGAGATAGCAAGGTTTCCCACCCATCTAGTTTTGTCTAATAAATTTATTCATTTGATGGAAAAGTCTTTTCTTCCAATGGAAGGTTTTTTGTATTTATCATACTATTTTTTTAACTAATATATTTTCTTCTAATGTTAATGACCTTTCTCCCTTTCTCCTTGACATATGAAAAACACAGCAATCCTTTGAGGGTCAGCTTTATTATTTATGATTTTCTTTATGGATTTTGTATCCATACAAAAAAACTCCTATACACATTTTAATTAATCCAACGACATCTGCGAAGGTTAGTTCTTCTATTTCATATTTCTTTTTGCTTGTTATCATGACATAAACCTCCTCTTGGTTTGGTCTAGGCCTTTTGATTATTAATTTTTTCTTAATGTATTTGTCTTTTAGATGCCCACTTTTGTATGCTAGTTTTTCATGATCATAAACAAATTCTTCACATCCATTTAAGCTCACTATCTCGATTAAATTTTGCTTAATGTCTTTGTCTTTTACATGCCCACTTTTGTATGATAGTTTCTCATAATCATAAACAAATTCTTCATATCCATTTAAGCTCACTGTCTCGATTCCCATTAGCACCCTAAGGTCATTGTCATTTGTAATTTGCTTTCATAAGATAAATGCAGCAGTTACTGTGGTAGCATTCAAATAATCTATATCAATGATTGCTAAGGGGGCATACTAGAACATCAAATATTCCTTTGAATTGAGCAGTAAATGTCCCTACAATTTCTTCAATTATCATGTAATTATATGATTGAACTTGATGGCACATCTTAATCCATTATTGTAGCTTTTATGTTCTCTGGCTGGTTGACAATCCATTAAAATCTAAAGGGAAACTCAAACATGATTTTAATTGGGCACTTTTTGTTTTTGTGATTGGTCTCCTCTTGAGGCTACTTCAATTTTGTAGAAACTTGGAAATGGTTTTGTTTTAGGGATTGTCTTCACATGGTGTTTCGGGAAGCAAGTTCAACCAGTTTCGTTTAATTAGATGCATCAAACATTTAGACTTCTTTAATCAATGCACTATACATATTTTTAAAATCTGACTACAAAATATGGCAACCAATTCTATTCTATCAGTTTTTAAAGAAATTATATTACAAGCTACTTCCAGTTTTGTAGTGTTGGTCTTTAGGTTTGTTATATTTGTTCCTTAACATTGCCATGCTAGTGTTTTGTAACCGGTTGTGAGAGATTCACTGGTCGATTTTATTCTAGGTCGTGGCCATCCATTTGCTATGCCAATTGTTTTAGTTTCGCTCAAGAGACAACGACTCTCCTCCTTGTATTTTTGCAACTGGTTCGTATTGTAACTTCCAACTCTCGGGGTTTTCTTCTTCTCCTGCTTACCATGCTAGCTAGGAGTCTGATCCCATGGTTTTTCAAATCTTATCTTTTCTATATTTACATCAAATTCAAGGGGAGCTTGGATTGAATTCCTTTGGTTTTCTGTTGTGGCCTGTTCTTCTGAAATTCCTTCTTCGAGTCTGGGCAGAAGAGTTGTTTGTATCTGGTCTACATACAGAATGAATTTAATCTCTATAGACTTTATGTTATTTGGATTGGGTTTGAGTGACCATCTATCATCAATAGACTTTTGGTTCATTACAGCAAAATGGTCTGAATTCTTTTTGTCTATATATTCCTTAATTGCAAGGATGTTTTCGGTTGTGTATCCCTGTGTATCAATAGTTTTCCATATGCAATTAGCTTCCATCTAGATATGGGAAATCGGGTGCCTTGGAGTAGGTTTGCATTGGTAAGGAATGTATTGGGTAATTGAAAAGTTGCTCGACTATTAATTGCCATATGAGAGACGTTTGGATGAAGTTGTTACTCCTTTCAATTCTATGCACATAACCAATTTGTGGGGTGGAATTTGGTTTGCTAGGTTGTAATTTAGTTGGACAACATAGTAAGCTTGTATGTCCAATCTTCCTCAAGAATTGGCACCTACAAGATTCTTGCTAATCCAAATGAGTAATATCAAGAATACTAATCAAGTATTCAACATTTATTTTATAGGAAAACAAGGGATTTACAAGGAATTTTAGTTGGCAAATATGTATATATTTATGACTTTTTTTATACCCAATATTGACATTGTTTTTTAGTTATAAAGGGTAAAAATACATGAGCAATGGTTGCAATCTCAACTTCAAATTATTTTATTGCAGTCGTAAATAATGCTTTAGAGGTTGTTTCATTATAAAGTTATTTGATCACATTTTCAAGAAAAACAAAGTAGCCCTTATTATCTATACTCGTTGAATTTTCTTTATATATGTTTAGGATATTATTGATACTAGGGGAGGATGTAGAATGTAGGCTAGGGGTGCTAGCCATGGGGTTTGTTTGATTAATAATATTCAAATATTTGTATGCCATTGCAAGGACAAGTAGAAACAGTCACCACATTGTTGCTACGGGGGAGAAAAAGAGGTTGTAACTTAGGTCTTCTTGGCCAAGGGACTCACTGATTGACTTTGACTATCTATGGCCTACTACAATGTTCAAGTATTGACACCAATCTATAACTAAATAGAGCAATTATTTTGTCTACATATAATGATGTATATGGAAAACCACACAATAAATATAAATGTGTAGATGCAAACTAATGCACTTCTCCTAGGGGTTTTATACTCTTGAAACGTTGGCTTGATCCTGTAATGGCTCATGGGTACTACACCTAGAGAATACATGAGGATGGAAGATCACTATATTACGACCAAACGACGGGGGGGTTGAGTTAATGGAAAGATTCACTTAAAATCTCATACTTCCCAAACTGATAAAGAATCTCCTTATGTCTCTACAACTATCAGATCCTTATATATACCAATTCCTTGGGATGGTTCCATACTACACTAGGAGTCCATGGGTGAATATTGATACTTAAGGACTACTTAGGGAATCAGTGTGTTCTTTGAAACTGATAGACCAAGTAACTTAATGCAAATACAAAATAATACAAAAGGTAACAAGACAAAAATATAAGTGTAGAACAAGCAATATTACAATAAGTATGAAGCTAAGTTAGGCGAGGTATTTCCTAACAAGTATCATGGATCCTCAATCACTAGATGGAACAGATTAATTCACTCTTGTATCTTGTATGCTCTCTGGTTGGTTGACAATCAATCAAAATCTAAAGGGAGACTTGGAAACGATTTTAATTGGGCACTTTTTGTTTTTTCTAGTTGGTTGCCTCCTAAAACTGCTTCAATTTTATAGAAACTTGAAAGTGGTTCTATTTTAATGATTTTATTCATATGGTGTTTCTACTTTTTTGTTTTATTTATCTCTTCAAAAAGGAAGCAAAGTTCAACAATTCTAGTTTGATTGGATGCATCAAATATTTCAAATTATTTAATCAATCCACTATACACTTTCTTAAATGTTTAGATTTAAAAGAAATTATAACTCTTAATCATTCACTTTTCATTTCATTTTATTTAAACTTGTTGTATCTACACACACACACATGTCAATTGAGTTTAGCTTCGGTGATTGGGAGGAATGAATGTTATCCTCCCCACCTAAGTTCAATTCCCACAAGTGACATGTTGAGCTCATAACAATGGTAATTTCCATTAAGTCTATTTTGGCTAATGATGAATCGCATATCATGGGTTTGAAACATTAACTATAATATTTCCAACGTAGTGAACCAACTTCAAGAATCTTACACATTGTGGAACATTAAAACAACAGATAACTATATTGCAAGAAGCCTCTAGTTTGGCAATGTTGGTCTTTAAGTCCACTATATATATGTTCCTAGCATTACCATGCTAGTGTTTTGTAACCAGGTGTGAGTGATTAGTTGGTCAATTTTATTCTAGTTCATGGCCATCCATTTGTTATGCCAATTCTTTTATTTCTACTCAAGAGACCTTGTATTCTTGCAACTGGTTGGTATTCTAACATCCAAGTCTTAGGGTGTTTTTCTTCTCCTAACTTCCATGTTGGCTAGGACTCTGATCCCCATGTTTTTTTGGATCTTATCTTTGTTACATTTACATCAAATTTAGAGGGAACCTGGATTGAAACTCTCCATCTTTTTGTTATGTCTAGTTCTTCTAAAATTGATCCTTCTTTAGGTCTAGGCCAAACTGGTGCTTCTATCCAGTATTTATATATAGCATGAATTTAACCACTACAGACTTCGTGTTTTTTGGAATGAGTTTTAGTGACCATCTATAACCAATAGAATTTCGGTGCTTTACAATAAAATGGTTTGGATTCGTTTTGTCGATATATTCCTTAATTGCATGGATGTTTTTAGTAATGTGTCCCTGTGTGTCAATAGTTCTTCCATATGCAATCAGATTATGTTTGGATACAAGAAATCAGAATCCTTGAGGTAGAATTGTGTAATGTTCCCTCCCTCTTTGACAAGGATAAATGAGGACTTAGTATTCTAGTCACCCCTCTAGACTATAGTCCAATGGGAAAAGGGGTAGGAGGCGCTAAAAGTGTCACTAAGCGATTTAATGTTATTTTATTAAAGTAACTTGGATGAAAAGGGAAAAAGGTTAGTTGACTTAAAGAGAAATTGAAACAATAAACTTAACTAAAGTCATAAAGTAACTCAGCGGAGAATTAGAAGATGGAGGTATAAAAGAGAGAGGAGGGTGCCTCACTCCTCATTCATGTTATTTTCTCTTGAGTGTTATTGAGCTATGCAACTTACGTTTTGAGGGTTTTGATTCAAGAAACCCTAGAGACCAACAAGGAGGTGAAATATTCCTTTGTTCCTAGTTCAAGCTTGGCCAAGGAGGTGAAATATTCCTCCATCACCATTCTATTCCATTCTAGTTCCATTTAAAGGAGGTTTTGTATCAGCAGGGCATAGAGAGTGGGATTTTTCAGTAGACATGGCACACCAGTTTTCGAGCAAAACTTTGATCTACTTGAGAGGAGCTAGATATACCCTCAAAACCACTTCAGGAGGGGTTCTCAACACCAGGGTGCCATTTTTCATCCTTTGTTGAAGGGCTTCTCCTTCACCATCATTTTATCTCTCACCAGGGCGAGTTTCAGCAGGAAAGGGGCACACTAAAGGAGGAAGAAGAGCTAGATCTGCCAAAGGTCTGGTAGGTTTGGGGTATCTCTTGTTATATAAGTGATTCTCACCCTTGGGGCACCAATTCTGATGGGATATTGGCTCCCATTTATTACACAATTATTTATTTCTAAGGTTGGGCATGATTCTTGAAGAAGGGTGCACCTATTCTTAGAGATATTGTTGTTTGGGGATTATTCAATGAATCTATAGCTTAGAAATTACCCCTATCACCTTACCATCACTAGATCTACCTTCCAGAGGATAATTTTTTGAGTTTAGCAGTAGCTATATTTGGAAGGCCGTACTCAGCAGGGTTATCCTCAGCCAGGAAAGTGCGCACAAAGCCATCTTCAGCAACAAAATTTCTAGAAGGGAAAAAACTTGATATTGTACCACTTTCATGGGAGGACTAGGAGGGTCCAAGCCTTTCTTCTTCTGTGTATTTGGAGTTGTTGTTATCATAATTTCCTGATCTATTCTATTTTGTTCCAGATCTGAAGGTTTCTTGTATGGAGATCAACTTACTAAGTAAATAAAGGTCATATATGAAGTTTATTGGATTTTTTTGTATTGTACATTGTCTCTTTCATTTCCTATTGCATTTGTATGTCACTAAGTTGCTACAAAAATAATAAAACAACAAACATACAAATCTAAAACAAAACCCCATCTCATAAATCAATAACAAGAACAAAACTTTAGCAGTTTTTGGGCAGCAAACAACTTGGGAACATGTTGAAAGCTAATTCACATTTTTTCACTGTCTTATAAGCTGCCTACACCAATGTTTTGCAAACATTAATTTTTCATCGCAATTCTCAAATAAATGACACTTTTATTCTTTGCGCCATTTGCACACTTACCTTCATTTTTGTTTTCACGACTGTAAGTGTGAAAACTTGGTCTTTCAAAGTCGCATTAAAATCATTATTGAATTATTGTTATCCTTCTTGTCGATATGCCCATTGCGTTTACATTTTACTTATCATTATGCAGTTGGAAAAACTTTTTGATTTGTACTCATTGGACATTCTTTGATTGATTATGTAATTTTGTTTCATGAGTAATTGAGGTTGTGATGCATTGGTAATTGGATTTATATGTTCTTTGATTTGATCTACTTGACCATTGGTTTCATAAAAATACATAGGTGTTATGGTTAAACCCTTGATATATATCATGACACCTAGTTCATGTTATCAAAACGCATTGGCGCAATGGTCCAACACTTGGTATTGGTTTCGATTTGTATGTTTGGTTTTAAAACTATGGCATAACGTTTGATTGCGTGCATGGTTTATCCACTTACCAAAGGTTTCAATTGATTGATTGAAATGGCATAGTTATAACACATGTGCGTTGTGATTTGTATAGTTGAAAGCGTCGGTGGTTGTACCTTGGTAATGACTATTCTGCATGGCCAGCAAATAGCTCCACCACCTTCGCACGATGTCATTAATGTTGCTCCTATCCCTATTTCACCTCTGCTAGCTTCGGTAATCATTCGAGCATTCTTCTCCTGTGTGTGTTGCGTTCAAACCATGGCTCATTTACATCGCTTACCGTGAACCCTGTCTATGGCACCAGTGGTGCGAATTGACCCAAACGGTAGTCAAGCCTTGCTACTGTTCGATAATGCCCAGAAAGAATTAGAGGATAGTGGTTGGCTCACCTTTGTACAGTGGTTTGAGGGTTTTAATCTATTTGTTGCAAAACAGTTCACCCTAACTTTTGATGGGTGTAGGGCCAAGGTAGGTGACATTCATCTTGAGCTAAATGAGGAGTTCATTAGCTCTGCCACAGGGTTAGCAGCCACGGGCCAACAATGGTTTAAAAACTCTAAAGTGGAGGAGGTGCCATGGCCACTACTGTTCGTCTCACGAAAGGTCACATCCTGTGACAGAGGTATGCCCATTTCCACGCTTAAACCAAGGTGGCATGATATTTTGATGGTGGTTAAACAATTTGTGACCTGTGAGGGTCAATATGGACTGGTTTTTCTTTATCACCTTCGATTGTTAATGAATTTTATGGGTTATCCATTGAATATGCCTTTTTACTTCCAGCGTAGCCTTTATAAAATGTCAAAAAGGTTTAAACGATAAAAGACCGATAGTAGCTTGTTCCACCATGGCCTAATCAGACTCATCGTTGTTCATCACTTAAATCTCCACAGCGATATTTGGCAAGATTTTATCTCTCGGAATGGTTTTGCTGATGCAGAGCCCGTCCAAGTTGACAAGCCTGTGGTTAGTGAAACCAAGGTCGAGCCACCCGTGCCCTTCCATGTCCTACTGCCCTCTCCTAAACCCTCGATCGACCATGATATTGACTTACCTGATGTCTTAGCAGACAAGGTTGAGGCTGTTAAAAATCCTGTGAGCAAAAAGGTCAAAGGAAACCCTACTATCGACGGCAAAGGTAAAAAGAATGCTCGACTTATATCGAGACTGGATAGGAATAAGCCTAAACCTAGTGCTGAGCAGAAGCTCATAGTCCTCAGTGAAGACTCGGACTCTGACATCGAACGCTTCCTAGCCAGTGAGTACCCTTACTCCCAAGGTTTGTGCTCCAAGCCACTCTGTGATTTCGTTTCTAATCTACCCCCTTGCCTAAAGAACAATCCTAGCTATCCCGGGATCAAGATACCTAACGAAACCCTCGATGATTCTCCTAAACCCTCGACTGTCGGGCATTCGTCATGTGACCAGTGTAATGTGCGGTTGGAACGATACTATACAGACGTTCCCTTACTTCAATCGAAAATCAAAGCGTTGGAAAACCAAGTTACAGTGTTGACAAGCCAAAGGGACAAGCTTAGAGCTAATGATAAGAAGCAGAAAACCACTGGTTCCATCGTATTTAGGAATGTCAAATCAGCTACAGCCGTTGTCAATTCTAAAATGTCATGATCAAGTTGTCTGCTCGTCATCCAGGTATGAATTTCGATATCATTTTCGTTTTGTGAATTGCTAGGATTAATATAATGATTTGAGTTTGGTTTTCAAATAGCTCTGTCTATTGTTCGAAATGACTCGGTTATAGCCATATAAAAAACGATTATGTTGTTCATCCTGTACATTGTTTTCGCTTTGCTAAAATTAAATGAAGTTTTGATTTGGATACACGATTTGCACGTGCCCAGTTTAGCAATTGATTGGTTTTCATTGGATTTGATTCATTTGTCTGTTGGTTTGAGTTAATGTAATCAACGGTGTTTTCTTTCGCTTGGATTTGGTTTGTATCTAATCTGAATAGGAGGTTTTCATGCTAAAATTAGAGCATGACCATGTTTTGATTTGGTATGATTTTGTTGTGGTCGGATCACATCGACCCTGATTGAGTTTTGATGATTTGATTTTTGAAACGATTTCGTGAGTTTGATTGTTATGATCTTTTAATATGTTGTGTGATGTAATCTTCTAAATCAGGAATACAACTCTGTTCGACTCCGATTTGGAAAGAACGACTATGTTTTATATGGAAATGATATTCTCATTTAGCCTGTGCAAAAGATATCTTCGTCGAAATCATGGAACTGTTTTGATTCACAACGACTATGTCAAACTCCAACTATTCGATTCACTCTTGTTTTGATTGGATTGATGCGTATCTGGAGTTAGCATGATTGTTTTTATGAGTTGGATGCGGATCGAAAATAGACTTGATGCTGCTCTGTTGATTTTAATTTTCAAAACGAGTTTGTTAACTCAGATCGACTTATGTTACCTCTGTTAAACTCGTATGATGAAATTCAGTTAATGTTCCGTTTTGAAATAAATTATAGTAATAATTTTGTTGAAAGTTAATCGATTTCGTCCGCCCCCAATTAGCAATAACAAACGATTGGACAACTCTTACAGATCCTGTTATCAATTGATTGATTTCATTATGATTTTGGTTGTGATAATTTACACACCAGTTTTATTTGATTCGCTAATGGCATGGATCGTTTGTTTATGTTAATACAGTTATATCAATTTGAAAATGATCTTGTTGTTTTCTTATGGATTTGATCGTGTTTCCTGTTGATGGATGAGGCAACAATAACAAATGATTGCCTATGAGTTGTTTAACTGTATCGATTTCAATTGGTTATGAATCGATTTCATTACTGTCGGTTATCCAACATGATTCCGTTTACCCGATTTTGTGACAACAAACGAAACAGAGTACACGCATCTCTGTAGTCATTTGATTGATGTCAGTCTTGTTTGATTTCAAATTAGTATAACAATTTCAATTTGAATGATTCATTTGTCTTTCAAATAAGCTATTAGATATTTGTTAATTTTAATTCTTTAAAGATTTGAATTGATTTTAATGTTGATTATGTGTCTGATTTAGACCAGCTACAAAATCGCAAGATTATGTAGCTAGTTTTTAGAATTAGATTTTTATCATTTTCATTAACAAAATATCCTCCTAACTTGTCCATTTTTTACCCCTTTCAGGTACATTCAAATTGCATTGGGCATGCTGGACAGTCTAGGAGATATTTGTTTGATATAGTTTTTATTTTAGGCTGTTAGTTTAGTCAAACTTGGGATATTTCCCAGATTTTCTGTAAACAGTTTTGATAACTTCCACAGGGATGTTTTACCCTGTGGAAAGTCTTTAAATACTTATTATTTTTTGTAATAAGGAGCATCCTCACTTGTGGGAGAACTAGGCTATGGATTTCTAATACAAACTGAGATGAGAGTTGATGTTATTGCTACAGCTTTCGCTTTCAATATATCAATCTTTTGTTTCATGTTTTATGCATATCAGTTTGTAGTTGATTATAGACTACTTTAGCTATCATAATCTATTACAAGATGATATGATTTGATAAATGTGCTATCCATATCTGATTTCTTTCATTATTTTTAAAAAGTACATCAATTACTTTGTTTCAGTTAATGAATGACAGATTTATCTTCTTTATTAATTGAATCATTTCGTATAGATCTTTGCATACAGGTTTATCTAACTGTAAAGATTTATAAATCATAAGATTGTTGTAGTTTTTATGTCTTGTTTTTCCTGTAATCATATTTGAAGACCACTGCAGCTTATCATTTACGAGAAGCTCCTGGATAATTCGGTGCGGGTTTTCTCCCTCCGATCAGCTAAGGAAATCATTACACACAGGACGAAACTGGAGCGTTTCTTCAGGTCAGTTATTTAGTATTTAATAGTTTATTTGTTAGTATAATTTAAGTAGTTTAGTTAGAAATATATATTAGTTTAGATTTGTAGTTAGAGTTAGTATTTTAGTTGTTTAGTTTAGTTAGTTTGTGTTCTATTTCTTTTCATAAAATTATAAAATAAAAATAAAAAACAATAGTTCTCACTGTCTTAGGACAGAATACAAATGAGTTTTTCAGGTTTTCATTCAAATCTGTAAATTGTAAATATTGTACATTTTGTGAATAAGATTTATTTCAGTTAGTAGTTAGATATTTGATTTCTTAGAGTTAGTATAGTATTAGATAGTAGATTGTATATATATATAGAATAGTTAGATTAGTTTATTAGTTTGTTTTATTTCTTTTTAGTTAGATTAGTTTAGTTTGTTTTAATAGTTATTTTTAGTTAGATTAGTTTATTAGTTTGTTTTAATAGTTATTTTTAGTTAGATTAGTTAGTTTAGAGTAGTTTTCTTTTTTGTTTTCTTAGGACCTTAGATCGACTAACGGAGCCGCTAAACCCGTCAGGGTGGTTCATCCCAAATGGCTTGGGTTATTAGACAACCCCAGACCAGTTCCACTCTCCCAGTTGACGGACTGTCATTTTCGCCCGTCAACAAATGGCGCTAGAAGGAGGGTTGAAATTAATTAATGGCACGAGGCGGTCGCAAGACTCCTCCACCACCTAATCGCTCATCTATAGTGACTAGAAATCATTCGAACGATAATATTCCCCTTCAAACAGCAATCACTTCAATCGATGATCCACAGATCACAGTTGAGCCAACAACCCCTAATCCTACAGGTGGTGACATACAAGAGATTGTCCGCCAATCTCTTATAAGAACTCATAGTGCCTTGGCCCGTTTGAGGCAACCTAATCGTTCGTTGGACCAAACTTTGGATTTCTCTGATATCAGAGAACAATTAGGAGACATTGATCTCACTGTGAATCCTACAGATCCAATCCTAAATCCTGTTGCAGGAGGATCTGGGATACCCCCTTCACCACATCCATCATCTCCTTCCTCTTCTGGAGGAGATTCCTCTGACGAAGGCAATTCCCCTTCTCAGCCTTCCACACCCACTACACCAATGGAAAATCAGAAAAACCCTGCTAGACCTTGGCTCGACCAGGATGTCGTAGCCATACCTGGAGCTCAGCGTCCTCTACCTAAACATCCAGAGAAATGGCTTCCCAAGTTTGACCCTGACTCAAAGCAGATCATTGAAGATCACATTAAAAAGTTTATGTTAGCCATAAGAATCCGCAATGTCGAACATGAAGACGTTGTCTGCATGTTGTTCCCCTATACTTTTGAGGGCAATGCATCCACATGGTACTTTTCCCAACAACCCCATACCATTGTGTCTTGGGAAAAGTTTGAGTCATGCTTTTTGGAAAAGTTCGGAGACGGTAAGCCTCCGGAAGTCCTAGTCATGGACCTTTCTAGCTTAATAATGAACCCAAAAGAAAAAGTTAAAGACTTTAATCAAAGATTCTTAACACTTAAAAACCAAATCCCTATGGATTCCATGCCTGCCGAGAATCTTATAATAGCATACTACACTAAAGCTTTGCATCAAAGTATATCTATTTGGGTTAAACGATCTAAGAAATCCACGTTGTTAGAAGCCTTCGAGGAGGCCAACCAGACTGAAAAGGACATACTTAGTCTTAAAGACTCTACTAGCAACGAAACAGAGACTAGTTATTCTTCCAAAAAGAAGATTGAAATCCTCCCTAGACCCACTCAAAGTAAAACACAACCTGAAAGCTCTGATTTAGAAAACTTAACTAAAGTTGTTCAAAAACTGTCAAATCAAGTTATAGAATTAAAAAGGACGACCGAAGAAGCTTCCTCGATCAAAGGACCTTACAAACCCCCGTTCTAGAAGCCTTTTCCTACCAACCAACCTAATCCAACCACCGAAGGCCTTAATCTAGAAAGTATGCAATGCGCCCTTCAAACAATTCTAGAAGCCCAAGATAACTTGATGCCTCCTGAGATTCCTGAGGAGGTAGTTGAACAAGAGACATTTCAAGAAGAGGAGTCTTCTCCAAACATTTTTGGACACTTCTCGGACAACATCTTTCAAGCTAACTTCGAGACAGTACATCCCTATAATACCAGGAGTAAGACAGCAAACAAACCTTCTGCCGAAAACACTACGAATTCACCTCCAAAGCAGTCTAAACCAGCTGAGACTAAATAGAGTAATGTGAACCCCAACTTAGATTATGATGTACTTGAATATCTTAAAAAGTTGAGGGATAACATTTATGTTTATGAGTTATTGAAATTTCCATTTCTGCTACAAAAAATGTTACAGAATATCTCAGAGAATGGCAAAAATGGTAATTCAAGTGGTAACAAGGTTGTGCAGAACAAAGTTCCCCAGAAGACTTCCACTAAAAACAATCCTGATCCTCAAGATAAAGGAAGCCTTCCTGTAAGTAATGTAAATAATGTAAATAATGTAGATAAAGTAGCTTTAGAAACTGCGAGTAAAAAGACACAAACTACCACTCTTAGTACTCACAAAAATGTACATCATTTCTTGTTAACTTTCAAAATCTTTAATAGAAACGTGCACAATTGTATGGTAGACTCAGGAGCGTCATCCAATGTGATTCCATGGTCTGTATACCAGAAGATTAACACTGAAGTTGAACCCTCTACCTTAAAAATCATACAACTTGATCGGACCAATGTTAAAGTTATAGGCGAACTAAAGAATGTGCTTATTAGATTATCGTCTAACCCCAAGGTTCATCAAGTCATTGATATAATTGTTGTGGATATTNCCCGATGAAAATCAAATTTGGTCTCTTTATTTCGACGGGTCAAAGTCCAAAGAAGGAGCTAGTGCAGGCTGCGTTATTATCGATCCGGCAGGTAACAAAACATTGATTGCATGTAGGTTGGAATTTGAATGTACTAATAACATTGCAGAATATAAGGCTTTACTGCAAGGTCTCAGAAAAGCTTTAGATATGAACATTCAAAATTTGACCGTCTTTGGCGACTCCGAAATAGTGGTTAGACAAGTAAGAGATTATATCCATTGTCTGTCTCCGCATATCAAAAGCTATCAATCTGAGGTATGGAATTTAATGAATAAATTTTCTGCTTTCAATATAAATTCTATTCCTAGATTGAATAACTCTGAAGCAGATTTATTAGCTAATGTAGATTCTAAACTTCTTCTTGCAGAAGGCTTGTCCCCAGATGCATTCTCCATCGAACTGTTGTTCCGACCATCCGTTCCCGACAACATCACGAACTGGAGAGTCTTTGACGATGATCAGCAGATTATTAACTTTCTGCACATGGAAGAAACTTTTCAAGGCGAGGTGATAGACGAACACACGCATGACAACAATTTGCACGATTTCACGGTAATACCAGATCCGAGAACTCTTGAATCTTCATCGGATATGGTAAACTCGATCCCTAAATATGTAGTTAGATTAGAGAAGTTTTATGATCTTCAAGACAAATTTAAAAAGATGGTCAACTGTAAAACCAATAGTTCCTCGTTATCTTATGAAAAAGTAAACTTAGGAACTAAGGACAATCTGCAGTTCATTAATCTAGGGGTAGAATGTTCTGAACAAGAAAAAGTTGCATTTATTAAATTGTACAAAGAATTTAAATATGTCTTTGCATGGACGTATGATGACCTTAAAACTTTCGACCCTAACATCATACAGCATGTCATTCCTATGAAACCCCAAACCTTACCCTTTCAACAAAAATTGAGAAAAATGCACCCTAAGCTCGAACCGACAGTTCAAAAAGAATTGAATAAACTCCTAAACGCTAAGATAATTTTTCCTGTTAGGCACACTCAATGGGTTTCTAACCTTGTCCCAGTCCGGAAGAAAAGTGGGGAAATCCGACTTTGCGTCGATTTCTGGAACCTTAATAGAGCATCTAATAAAGACAACTATCCTGTCCCACCCATGGAACAGATCCTTCAACAAGTATCTGGTTCCGAGAGGCTATCTTTACTGGATGGTTTCTCGGGGTACAACCAAGTCCTGATGTCTCCACCAGACCAACTTAAAACTACCTTCTGTACCCTGTGGGGCACTTATGCTTATCGAAAAATGCCCTTTGGATTGATTAATGTTGGTGCCACTTTTCAAAGAGAAATGGACATTGCTTTCTGAGGCCTAATCAATCAGTCTGTCGTAGTTTACTTAGATGATGTGACTGTATTTTCTAAAAACAAAAACGATCATCTAGCTCATTTACGAGCCGTTCTACAGCGATGTCGTAAATACGGCATCTCCTTGAATCCTAAAAAATCCATCTTTGCAGTAGAACAGGGTAAACTCTTGGGATTTATTGTGTCAAGCGAAGGGATGATTATCGACCCCGAAAGGACTCAATTCATCGCGAAACTTCCCCCTCCTACATCCAAAAAATCTATGCAGTCTTTCTTAGGCCAGATTAACTTTGTGAGAAGATTTGTCCCCAATTTCTCTGAAATGGTCAGACCCTTGCAGAACCTAATTAAGAAAGACACCCAATATCACTGGGGACCCCTAGAAAATCAATCTTTTAATGCAATCAAGAAGGCCATAATAGACGCTCTGTCTCTCATGAGCCCCGATTTTTCTCAAGACTTTACACTCTACACTTTTGCTTCTGACCATTCCTATGTCGTCGTCCTAACCCAAAAGAATGTCGAGAACAATGAAGTACCCATTGCCTTTATGAGCTCTGCTTTCAAAGGCACTGAACTTAATTACCCAGTGGTAGATCGGAAAGCTTACACTATTTTCAAAGCAATCAAGCACTTTCGGTCCTATCTTTTGAAGTCAAGGACGAAAGTCATTGTCCCTTACCCAGCCGTCAGGAACCTGTTAGTGCAGAAGGAACTAGGTGAAAAGAGGGCTAACTGGGTCACCTCCTTGTAGGAGTAAGACATAGAAATCACCCCATCTCAGATAGTGAGAGGCCAAGGGTTATGCACGTTAGTTGTTGATTCAGCAGCAGAACAACAAGTAGAAAGTGATACGTCAAACCTAGGACAACACGATCAAAATCTAATTTGTTGCGCACAAAACCCTGTCAGTCCTTGGAATGACGATATAAGATTCTGTATTGAACATGGGTCAGGCCCCCGTCACCTGGATCCCGCTAAAAGAAGAGCGTTGAGATTAAAGTCTGCCTCCTTTCATCTGGTTAATGGTATCCTGTTTCGTCAAAGTTTTGACGGCGTACTGATGCGCTATCTTGAAAAAGACGAAGCAGAAAAAGTCTTGCTAGAGTTGCATGCAGGAGAAGATGGTGGTCATTTTGGTGGTGACACCACTGCCCATAAGGTTTAAGAGCTGGTTATTACTGGCCCACGCTTTTTAGAGACGCCCATGCCTTGTGTCATAAATTTACCATTTGTCAAAAAGCATCAGAGCGGTTATAGAAACCAGCCTTTCCTTTGCAGCCCGTTTCAGTAGATTCTCCTTTTCAGCAGTGGGGCCTTTATATCATAGGTCCGATCAACCCCCCATCTTCACAACAGCACAAGTTTATTGTGACAGCCACAGATTACTTTACCCGATGGTCTGAAGTTGTTTCATTAAGAACCGTCAACACCAGTCAGGTAATTGCCTTTCTAAACTCGAATATTATCACTCGTTTTGGTATCCCTGACTGTTTAGTATTCGATAACGCTTACTACTTCTCCTCTCTTGAGATGAGCGAGTTCTCTTTGGAAAAAGGAATTAAATTGAAGTATTCTTCTAGTTATTACCCCCAAGGCAACGGATTGGCAGAATCGACAAACAAGAACTTGATTAAAATCATCAAGAGAACGGTGGTTGAAAATCACAAAAATTGGCACAATGCACTGTTAAACGCATTGTGGGTTGATAGGGTAACACCAAAATTTGTTGTAGGTAACTCCCCCTTTTTTCTCGTTTATGGCAGAGAAGCAATTCTGCCACCTCGCATTCTTCTTCCTTCACTACAGTTGTCACAGAAAATCCAAGAAGAAGATTGTCCCCCTTTGGAAAACCAAATTAACGATTTGATGAAGCTAGAAGAAGTAAGAGCCCAAGCTAAACGTAAGTTAGATCAACATCAACTATTGGTTAAAATCTGGTTCGATTCTAACTCTTCTTCTAATAGGAATTTCAAAGTAGGTGATCTTGTCTTGAAATGGGACAAACCGCATGAGGGAAAGGGAGAGCACACGAAATTTCAAAACTTATGGCTTGGACCGTTTTTTATTGCTGAAAAGTTGGGTCCCAGTTCTTTTCAATTGCAGAATATTGAGGGGCAGCCTGACACCTACCCGGTGAATGGCCAAGCCTTGAAAAGATACTTTGCTTGATGAAAACCCTTGTATATTATGTACATATTTTGCTTTTGTTTGCTTTTTCGTTTTCTTTTTTGTTTTTGATTTTTCCTTTGAGTTTATCAGCCTGTGTTTTTTTAAATACACATACTTGTATACTGAGCTATTCAGACAAAGAAAACAGAAAATTCCTTTGCTGAAATAACAGCTAAGAAAATTGCATAAACATCAATGGTATATTTCTGAAATTTATATTGTTGGCAAAAGTCTGTTGTTTGAAAGGAGTTGACTGATTTTGATCTCTGAGTAAAGCTTGTCATGATCATCTATTATCTTTTTACGCTGTCCCTATTCCTTAAGGGAATGACTCAGAAGATGTCTCCCTACCTTAGGAAGTTGTTTTTGTAAATGAAACATCTCTGGATCTAAATAAAGGACAGTTCTAAAAAATTCCGATGAGGTCTGAAAAAATATGTTAAAATATCATGATTTTTAGTGTCACCCCGCTCAACTATATATCTTTGAAAAAGACGAAACAAAATAAATTGTTAATAGAGCTGTGGGAAGTGCTTGTAAACCCGTCGGGATGTTGAACAGGTCTGCTGGCAGCGGGTAAATGCATGCATGATGCCAAGACAACTTCATCGGGGTACTGAACAAGCCTGCTGGCAGCGAAGCAATGTCGGGTATATGAAAATTTGCAAATAAGAAACCTCTTAATGTCCTTTATTCTAATCTAGAACTTCTTGGCAGGATACAGATGTCAAAGTGGGTTAAATGGAAACCCTTTCGAGGCTATGGATGCCTGCTGGCAGCAGTGGCTCTGTCAACAATATTGGAGATTTTATATTTAATATCGTGACTTGTTGGTCTTAAGACTATTATTTGTTTTCATCTTTTAAAACACTGCTGGAATAGTTGGTTAATGACGATGTTTATATGATTTTCTGGTTGTTGTTTTTGAGTTGGAATTATCTTTGTTGTCCTAATTTGAATTTGTCCTTTTGGAAGAAATAATTGCTTCTACCAGTGTGTCACCATTGTTGGCAGCCAATTCACATCTTTTCACTGTCTTATAAGCTGCCTACACCAATGTTTTGCAAACATTAATTTTTCGTGGCAATTCTCAAATAAACGACACTTTTATTCTTTGCGCCATTTTCACACTTACCTTCGTTTTTGTTTTCACGACTGTAAGCGTGAAAACTTGGTCTTTCGAAGTCGCATTAAAATCATTATTGAATTGTCGTTATCCTTCTTGTCGATATGCCCATTGCGTTTACATTTTACTTATCATTATGCAGTTGGCAAAACTTTTTGATCTATACTCATTGGACATTCTTTGATTGATTATGTAATTTCGTTTCATGAGTAATTGAGGTTGTGATGCATTGGTAATTGGATTTATATGTTCTTTGATTTGATCTACTTGACCATTGGTTTCATAAAAATACATAGGTGTTATGGTTAAACCCTTGATATATATCATGACACCTAGTTCATGTTATAAAAACGCATTGGCGCATTGGTCCAACACTTGGTATTGGTTTCAATTTGTATATTTGGTTTTAAAACTATGGCATAACATTTGATTGCGCGCATGGTTTATCCACTTACCAAAGGTTTCAATTGAATGATTGAAATGTCATAGTTATAACACATGTGCGTTGTGATTTGTATAGTTGAAAGCGTCGACGGTTGTACCTTGGTAATGACTATTCTGCATGGCCAGCAAATAGCTCCACCACCTTCGCACGATGTCATTAATGTTGCTCCTATCCTTGTTTCACCTCTGCTAGCTTCAGTAATCCTTCGAGCATTCTGCTCCTGTGTTTGTTGCGTTCAAACCCTGGCTCATTTACATCGCTTACCGTGAACCCTGTCTATGGCACCAGTGGTGCGAATTGAGTTGAACGGTAGTCAAGCCTTGCTACTATTCGATAACGCCCGGAAAGACTTAGATGATAGTGGTTGGCTCACCTTTGTACAGTGGTTTGAGGGTTTTAATCTATTTTTTGCACAGCAGTTCGCCCTGACTTTTGATGGGTGTAGGGCCAAGGTAGGTGACATTCAGCTTGAGCTGAATGAGGAGTTCATTAGTTCTGCCATAGGGTTAGCAGCCACGGGCCAGCGATGGTTTAAAAACTCTAAAGTGGAGGAGGTTCCATGGCCACTACTATTCGTCTCACGAAAGGTCACATCCTTTGATAGAGGTATGCCCATTTCCACGCTTAAACCAAGGTGGCATGATATTTTGATGGTGGTTAAACAATTCGTGACCTGTGAGGGTCGATATGGACTGGTTTTTCTTTATCACCTTCGACTGTTAATGAATTTTATGGGTTATCCATTGAATATGCCTTTTTACTTCCAGCGTAGACTTTATAAAATGTCAAAAAGGTTTAAACGAGAAAAGATCGATAGTAGCTTGTTCCACCATGGCCTAATCAGACTCATCGTTGTTCATCACTTAAATCGCCACGGTGATAGTTGGCAAGCTTTTATCTCTCGGAATGGTTTTGTTGATGCAGAGCTCGTCCAAGTTGACAAGCCTGTGGTTAGTGAAACCAAGGTCGAGCCACCCATGCCCCTCCATGTCCTATTGCCCTCTCTTAAACCCTTGATCGACCCTGATATTGACTTACCCGACATCTTAGCAGACAAGGTTGAGGCTGTCAAAAATCATGTGAGCAAAAAGGTCAAAGGAAACCCTACTGTCGATGGCAAAGGTAAAAAGAATGCTCGACTTATATCTAGACTGGCTAGGAATATGCCTAAACCTAGTGCTGAGCAGAAGCCCATAGTCCTCAGTGAAGACTCAGACTCTGACATCGAACGCTTCCTAGCCAGTGAGTACCCTTAATCCCAAGGTTTGTGCTCCAAGCCACCCTATGATTTCGTTTCTAATCTACCCCCTTGCCTAATGAACAATCCTAGCTATCTCGGGATCAAGGTACCTAACGAAACCCTCGGTGATTCTCGTAAACCCTCGACTGTCGGGCAGTCTTCATGTGACCAGTGTAATGTGTGGTTGGAACGATACTATACAGACGTTCCCTTACTTCAATCGAAAATCAAAGCGTTGGAAAACCAAGTTACAGTGTTGACAAGCCAAAGGGACAAGCTTCGAGCTAATGATAAGAAGTAGAAAACCACTGGTTCCATCGTATTTAGGAATGTCGAATCAACTACAGCCGTTGTCAATTCCAAAATGTCATGATCAAGCTGTCTGCTCGTCATCCAGGTATGAATTATGATATCATTTTCGTTTTGTGAATTGCTAGGATTAATATAATGATTTGAGTTTGGTTTTCAAATGCTCTGTCTATTGTTCGAAATGACTCTGTTATACCCATATCGAAAACGGTTATGTTGTTCATCCTGTACATTGTTTTTTCTTTGCTAAAATTAAATGAAGTTTTGATTTGGATACATGATTTTCCCATGCCCAGTTTAGAAATTGATTGGTTTTCATTGGATTTGATTCGTTTGTTTGTTGGTTTGAGTTAATGTAATCAATGTTGTTTGCTTTTGCTTGGATTTGGTTTGTATCTAATCTGAACAGGAGGTTTTCATGCTAAAATTAGAGCACGACCATGTTTTGATTTGGTATGATTTCGTTGTGGTCAGATCACATCGACCCTGATTGAGTTTTGATGATTTGATTTTTGAAACGATTTCGTGAGTTTGATTGTTATGATCTTTTAATATGTTGTGTGATGTAATCTTCTAAATTAGGAATACAACTCTGTTCGACTCCGATTTGGAAAGAACAACTCTATTTTATATGGAAATGATATTCTCAAAAGATATCTTCGCCGAAATCATGGAACTGTTTTGATTCACAACGACTATGTCAAACTCCAACTGTTCGATTCACTCTTGTTTTGATTGGATTGATGCGTATCTGGAGTTAGCATGATTGTTTTTATGAGTTGGATGTGGATCGAAAATAGACTTGATGCTGCTCTGTTGATTTTAATTTTCAAAACGAGTATGTTAACTCAGATCGACTTATGTTACCTCTGTTAAACTCGTATGATGAAATTCAGTTAATGTTCCATTTTGAAATAAATTCTAGTAATAATTTCATTGAAAGTTAATCGATTTCGTCCGCCCCCAATTAGCAATAACAAACGATTGGACAACTCTTACAGATCATGTTATCAATTGATTGATTTCATTATGATTTCGGTTGTGATAATTTACCACCAGTTTTATTTGATTCGCTAATGGCATGGATCATTTGTTTATGTTAATACAGTTATATCAATTTGAAAATGATATTGTTGTTTTCTTATGGATTCGATTGTGTTTCCTGTTGATGGATGAGGCAGCAATAACAAACGATTGCCTATGATTTGTTTAATTGTATCGATATCAATTGGTTATGAATCGATTTCATTACTGTCGGTTATCCAACATGATTCCGTTTACCCGATTTTGTGACAACAAACGAAACATAGTACACGCATCTCTGTAGTCATTTGATTGATCCCAGTCTTGTTTGATTTCAAATTAGTATAACAATTTCAATTTGAATGATTCATTTGTCTTTCAAATAAGCTATTGGATATTTGTTAATTTTAATTCTTTAAAGATTTGAATTGATTTTAATGTTGATTTTGTGTCTGATTTAGACCAACTACAGAATCACAAGATTCTGTAGCTAGTCTTTAGAATTAGATTTTTATCATTTTCATTAACAAAATATCCTCCTAACTTGTCCATTTTTTACCCCTTTCAGGTATATTTGAATTGCATTGGGCATGTTGGACAGTCTAGGAGATATTTGTTTGATATAGTTTTTATTTTAGGTTGTTAGTTTAGTCAAACTTGGGATATTTCCCAGATTTTCTGTAAACAGTTTTGATAAATTCCACGGGGATGTTTTACTCTGTGGAAGGTCTTTAAATACTTATTATTTTTTGTAATAAGGAGCATCACTTGTGGGAGAACCAGGCTATGGATTTCTAATACAAACTGAGACGAGAGTTGATGTTATTGCTACAGCTTTCGCTTTCAATATATCAATCTTTTGTTTCATGTTTTATGCATATCAGTTTGCAGTTGATTATAGACTACTTTAGCTATCATAATCTATTGCAGGATGATATGATTTGATAAATGTGCTATCCATATCTGATTTCTTTCATTATTTTTAAAAAGTACAGCAATTACTTTGTTTTAGTTAATGAATGACAGATTTCTCTTCTTTATTAATTGAATCATTTCGTATAGATCTTTGCATACAGGTTTATCTAACTGTAAAGATTTATAAATCATAATATTATTGTAGTTTTTATGTCTTGTTTGTCCTGTAATCATATTTGAAGAGAACTGCAACTTATCGTTTACGAGAAGCTCCTGGATAATTCGGTGCGGGTTTTCTCCCTCCGATCAGCTAAGGAAATCATTACACACAGGACGAAACTGGAGCATTTCTTCAGGTCAGTTATTTAGTATTTAATAGTTTATTTGTTAGTATAATTTAAGTAGTTTAGTTAGATATATATATTAGTTTAGATTTGTAGTTAGAGTTAGTATTTTAGTTGTTTAGTTTAGTTAGTTTGTGTTCTATTTCTTTTCATAAAATTATAAAATAAAATAAAAACAATAGTTCTCACTGTCTTAGGATAGAATACAAATGAGTTTTTCAGGTTTTCATTCAAATCTGTAAATTGTAAATATTGTACATTTTGTGAATAAGATTTATTTCAGTTAGTAGTTAGATATTTGATTTCTTAGAGTTAGTATAGTATTAGATAGTAGATTGTATATATATATAGAATAGTTAGATTAGTTTATTAGTTTGTTTTATTTCTTTTTAGTTAGATTAGTTTATTAGTTTGTTTTATTTCTTTTTAGTTAGATTAGTTTAGTTTGTTTTAATAATTATTTTTAGTTAGATTAGTTTATTAGTTTGTTTTAATAGTTATTTTTAGTTAGATTAGTTAGTTTAGAGTAGTTTTCTTTTTTGTTTTCTTAGGACCTTAGATCGGCTAATGGAGCCGCTAAACCCATCAGGGTGGTTCATCCCAAACGGCTTGGGTTATTAGACAACCCCGGACCGGTTCCACTCTCCCAGTTTACGGACGGTCATTTTCGCACATCAACAGAACATTACAGTGGTATCATAGAAATTTCCTTCACCAGCCTATGACTATTTATAATTCCCAGAAGAAGAGGTCATGGGGGACATTCATTAGTAGGTGTTTCTGAAGGGGAATATCAAGAAGTAAGCATGGGAGAGACTCAGGAATCAGATGAAGCATTATTAGCAGAGAGGGTGTTTGATACATTACAAATAAATCAGGGTGTATTACAACACCACTTGGAGGAGATGCAGGACCATTTATCCAAGGGACGAGATGATCTAAAATTGTCCCTTGTGAATTTTCAAAGAGGACAGGATAGAATGATAACTCTAATGGAGGAGTAAAGAAGGCAACAACTTGTTCTTTCTCAGTACTTGATGGAACAAAAACATTGTAAAGATCCACCTATGTTTGGGGAGAACAATGATGCTAGCGGTTATCATGGGGAAAATGGGAACCATGAGGAGTCTATACACAAAGGCCCTACAGGGAGCGTACCTTCCCATTCTCATGTGGCTAGTAGAGCCACCCCTAGACCCTACTTTCCTACTTTCGAAAATACTCAACAAAAGGAATATAACTCCTTGAACCGTGAGACCATGGAGGATGAGTGGGAAACTGTGGAGAGAGATTATAACAATATGAGTGAAGGATTCAGGAGGCAGGTCTCTTTGGTAGAATACTACCACCTCAGACTCAAGAGAAAATCCAGGGAATGACATATGGGAGACAATGAGTTAGTGTGTAAGGAAAGAGGAATGGATATGCCAACCTTTGATGGGACCAGTCAGATCTCATCCAAATCATGGGTACATAAATTGGATGCTTACCTATAGTTGAATACCATGGAAGAAGGAAATGCCATTAAATATGAAACTCTGCATATGATCTATAAAGAAAATGATTAGTGGTTTCATGGGATTACCATATTGGGACATGATCATGTCACTTCTTACCTTGACTTCACTCAGTGACTCATTAAAATATTTTCTAGGGAGGATCCTGAGCTCCATTTTAGGGAACTCACACAGATCAAACAAATAGGCTCCCCATATTCCTTCATTGAATATTTTCAGAGGGTGGAATTTAAGGTTCCATATATGTCTGAATCCATACCACTGATGATATATACAGAGGAATTAAATGATCCCTTGCATGGGTGGGTTAAGGCTTTCAAGCATGTAACTCTACATGATGTTATTAAATGCACTAGGTACTTAACTGGAGAATCTAATAAAAACAAGGTTATACCTAAAAATCCAACCTTTTCTAGAGGGAGAGATACCAAGAATATGGATAAGGGAAAGGGGCAAATGGATGAAGCTACGAGGAGAGAATTGAGAAGGAAGAAACTATGATTCACCTGCAAAGAATCATGTCAGCCATGCCATAAGTGTTGGAGAAAAGGGAAGATACATTATATAGAAGTGGTGTCATATAGTGAGGATGAGATAGATGAGGAGGAGAGTGGAGTTATCCACAACACACAACTAAGCCACAAGGAGACAGAACAAGCCTTGCATGTGCAAGGTGATGAGGTCCTCTCACATCATGAGGAAGTCCTGAAGAAGGTCACTATTGCATTCATGAGTGGAGTACCTAAGTTCAACACTTTTCAGATTAAAGTCATTGTACAAGGGAAACGAGCTACAGTGTTGATTGATGGAGGGGCTTCTCACAATTTCATTGATGTTGTTATGGTAGAAAGGAAGCGCATCCCTAAAGTATAATTTGAAGGGTTATTGGTTGAAGTGGTAGGAGGGCACACTATAGCTTGTGACAAGTATATCCCATAGATGAGTTTGACATTGAGAAAGTACACATTGATACAGAATTTTGGTGTGGTGGAAACTCTGGACACTAACATCATTTTAGTTGTACAATGGCTTAGTAACTTGGGACCCATTAACACCAATTATAAAACCATGGAAATTTCCTTCAATACACAAGAGGGAAAGAGGATCACTCTCAAGGGAATGATATGAGAGTCACCTAGAGTTGTGACTACCAAGAAAATGCATACCATATTTAGGCATGAAGAGGTGGCCTATGCAGTTGAATGCTTCATTATAGAAGCAGGGAGTGGAGAACTCAAGCAACATCATCCAGACATGCAAAAAATCATCCACAAGCAAAAAAAGGTGTTTGAGCCTATTCCTCCAGGTCAACCACCAGAAAGAGGGTGTGCACACATTATTTAATTAAAGGGGCCAAACCTGTTATCACTACACCTTACAAACATACCAAGAAGCACAATAGAAACCACCATCAAATAATTTATATCCATGGGACACATCAGACCAATTTCAAGTCCGTTTTCATCATCAGTGGTACTCGTTAAAAAGAAGGATGGGACTATGTGCATGTGCATAGATTATAGAGCCCTAAATAAGAGAAATATCAAGAACATGTATCCTATTCCCGGGATAGATGAATCGTTGGATGAGCTACATGGTGCAGTATACTTTACAAAAATTGATTTGTTCTCTGGTTACCATTAGATCATAATGAGGTAGCAAGACATACATAAGACAACCTTCAAATGTCACTTTGGGCATTATGAGTTCCTTGTCATTCCTTTTTGCCTAACCAATGCACCAACCACTTTTTATTCTTGCATGGACCATGTTTTCAACAAGCAGTTGAGGAAATATTTTCCCATCTTCTTTGATGATTTGTTGATTTACAACAAAACGTGGGAGGATCACCTTAAACATGTGGATGAAATCATGAGCATCATGGAGAAACAAACCTTATATTCCAAAGGATCAAAATAAAAAATTTGGATGACAGAGGTCCTATACTTGGGACACATTATTGGAACAAAGGGAGTACAGGTCATCAGGAGAAGATTCAGGCCATCATTGATTGGCCAACTCCCAAAACACTTACAGAACTAAAAGGCTTCCTTGGCATCTCTAGCTATTATAGGAAGTTTGCCAAGGGGTTCTCCCAACTGTGATCACGCCTAACATATTTGACCTGGAAGGGGGAATTTGCATGGAATAATGAGGCACAACCCACATTTGAAAAAACGAAAAAGGTGATGAGCACTTGTCTTGTATTATCTTTACTTGATTTTTCTCAACCTTTCATATTGGAGTGTGATGCATCTGGTGAAGGTGTTGGAGTTGTTCTCATGCAAAATAGGTACCCTATTTCCTATGAGAGTTAATAAATTTATTTCCCATCCAAATGAACAAGTTTGAAAATTCTAATTAAGTATTCAACATTTATTTCATAGGAAAACAAAGGAATTACAAGGAATTCTAGTTGGAAAATATGTATATACTTATGACCTTTTTCTACCTAATCTCAACATTGTTTTTCGGTTGTAAAGGGTAAAAATACAAAAGCAATGACAAATATTGATGGTTCTGTATCAACCTTAGATTTTTTTATTGCAATTATAACTAATTATTTAGAGGTTGTTTCATTATAAATTTATTTGATCAAGGTTTCAAGGAAAGCAAAGTATCCTTGATTATTTATGATGGTTGACCTTTATTTATATATGCTTAGGATATTACTAACACCAAGGGAGGATGTATAATGTTGGCTCAGGCTATTGGCCATAAATATTGTTTGATTAAGCATACTCAAATCTCTATATGTCATTTGCATGCACATGTAGAAATAATCACCATGTTGATGTTGCAAGGGAGAAAAAGAGGTCGTGACTCATGTCTTCTTGGCCAAGGGACTTGTTGGCTTACTTTGTCTATTTGTGGCCTACTACAACATTCAAGTATTGACACCAATCTATAACTGACTATACCAAGGATTATGTCCATAGACAATGATGTATATTAATCACCACAAACCATACAACAAAACTAAATATGTAGATGTAGACTAATGCACTTATCCTAGGGGCTTTGTGCTTTCTAGAATGTTGGCTCATGCCTATATTGACTCATATTGTGTATTGAACCAATCTATTGGATGAAAGGATGTCCTCAATTCCTCTGGATACTCGTTATATTATGACCAAATGAAAAGGGGGTTGAGTTAATGTTGATATTCACCTAAAATCTTATGCTTCCCAAACTGATAAATGGTCTCCTTGTGCCCTTGTAATTATTAGATCCTTATATATACCGAATCTTTGTGATGTCTATGCATTGCACTAGGATTCCAAGGGTGAATGTTGATACTCAATAAATACTTCAATAATGTTGTGCTCATGACACTATTATCCCTAGCCCAAGTAACTTAATGCAAATGGAGATTAATGCAAAATATAACAACCAAAAAATATAAGTGTAGAAAAAGAAATATTATGATAAGTATGAAGCTAAGTTGGGTGAGGTCTTTCCTAACAAGTACAATTCATGGATGCTCAATCACTATATGGCACAAATTAATCTATTCTTGTAACTTTTTTCTTTTTTATTGGTTGTCAATCCATCAACCCATCAAAATCTAAAGGGAGACCCAGAGATGGTTTTAATTGGGAACTTTTTTGTGTTTTCGAGTTTGTCCCCTCTTGAGACTGCTTTGATTTTGCAGAAACATGAAAATAGTTTTTTTCTATGGATTGT
>SNQJ01S0015173.1:34530-51274 GCA_010110895.2 Picea sitchensis
TGAGCATATATAGTGCACAACTATCTTTGAAACAAAAGACTTCCCTGGGTTGATAATTTATGTTTCACTTGGTTGTTTGAAATTAATTAAGCAATTATAGTGACCAACATGGTGCACGCACTATGAAATTATTTTGCGTATCTCCTTAGGAACTCGCAAAACTTCTGGATGAGCATGCACAACTTTTGTTTGTGCAAGCACACAAAATTGGACCCAAAACTTTGGGTGTCAACATGAAGTAAACATGAAAATGGATTAGAAATGGTAAAAGTGAAAGTGCACATGGTATCTGCACATGGATTTACAAACCATCGTGGTATTTACCCATGGTATGGTAAAAAGTGAATTAAAATTAAAGAAAGGGGGAAAATTAATTATTATTTAATAAAAGTCGTGACTTTTCAAAAGAACATGACTTTTCAAGTAAAGCTTATTGAAAAGTTTGAATAAATAAGAGAGTTATGAGAAAATGTCTGTGTGGGTGAAAATTTAATATTATTATCCATACCATTTAAGGAGTGACGATTGAATATCATTCAAGGAGTGATGATTAAATATTAGCGAAGATCAGATTGGGTGTTCTAGAAGATAGATTTGGCATTCTAGCAAGAAAAACATGTAAATACATATCTAAGGTAGAAATAGAATAATAAGCAAGAAGATATGGTAAAGGAAGAGCGAAAGCAGAAGGAGTGAGTGTCGAGAAGATCTTGCGAAAGAAGAAGAAATGAGCATCAAGTAGATATGGTGAAAGGAAAAAGAGTGAGTAATTTGACAGAAGTAGAAGAAGTGAGAACAATGTATATCTAAGGAAGAAGTATAAGAAGAAGAAAGAATATCTAGTGAAGTTAGAATAGAAGAAAAATTATCAAGCGTAGAGAAGATCCGGTAAAAGAAGAAGTAAAGAGTGTAGAAAATATTTTGGGAAGATAGAAGAAACAAAGGGGATCGATGCCTCTTGTAGGTCGATGCCTACAAATAGTGGATGGGATCAATGTCTCCTGTACGTTGGTGCCTACAAACAACAGAGGGGATCAATGTCTCTTATAGGTCGATGCCTACAAATATAAGAGGGGATCAATTTCTCTTATAGGTTGGTGCCTACAAAAAGCAGTGGGGATTGGTGTCTCTTGTAGGTTTGTTCCTACAAACATTTTTAATCATAGGTTAGTGCCTACAAATTAGTAAAAAAAGTTTTTTTAGTTTACTCCCGAAAGGGTTTCCACATTAAATATTGTGTCTTCTAGTTGTTATATTGATGTGATTGCTTCAGTACATTTTATGAATGTTAAAAATAAAAAAGATAGCCTTATACTGATTCAACCCCCCCTCTCTGTATAAGTGTGTACTCAACAATTGGAATCATAATAGGTTCCTTTGGAAATAGTCCAACCATTGGAAGGTAGATGTCGAGAGCACACATGGCCAGTCGAGAAGATTTCTATAAAAATAGGGATATTTTTTTTTATAAAACAAACTTTTCCTTCTAGAGTCTAAGGATGCAAGAATATATAATAGCCCTTGGTTTTGATATTTGGCAATCAGTCGCCACTAGCTATACAACCCCCAAAACGCCACCAACAGATATGGCCTGGAAAAAGGCTAGTGAAAATGATGCAAAAGCCATGAATTCCATCTTATGCGTACTGTTAGAATCAAAGTTTGTCAAAATAATGCATTACAAATCAACGAAACAAATTTGAGACTAGCTTCAAAACATCCATGAAAGTGATGAAAAGGTCAAGAAGGCTAAGTTCCAAACTCACAGAAGATAGTTTGAGAGTCTTAAGATGAAATAAAAAGAAAATTTTGCAGCATATCTCCTTTGTGTGGAAAAAATTGTCAACATAATAGGACTTGGTGAAACGATTGAAGAATCGATGATTGTGAAAAAGGTGTTGAGGTCACTCCCCTTAAGATTTGATGCCAAATTTTCTACCATTTTGGAAATTAAGGATCTTGATCAATTAAGAATGGATGAATTGCATGGGATCCTCATTGCATATGGAATGATGATTGAAAATGAAAAACCATGTAAGAAAGAAGAAACTTTCAGATAAAATAAAATAACACACATTAGATAAAGAAATAAAGAAGCTTAGGAAAATGAATTTGAAACAAACGGAGCACCTGCAAAAATATGAAGAATAGGATCGTGATTCAAAATCCAAAATGTCACAAAGCCTTGAAGAATAAAAAAATATTATATTAATCCTAAAAATTCAATTAAAAGAGGGAAGAAGGATGGAAGAAGTGAGAATTCAGCTGAAGAAAAGGGAAGAAAATTGCAAAGAGCTAGAATCCAAGATTGTTTCCTTAAGAAAGGATTTGAAAAAGTCAACTCCTCAGTTGAATAGAAGTTTGAAGTTTGAAAAGAGTAATGAAATATTAAATGATATCATCAATTGTCAAAGGTTTGCATTCATTAAGATTGGTCTTGGATACAATGTTGTTGTTTCCTCCCTACCTCCATTTGGCCTTGCTACAATTAAGGTTTAAGATATTATTAGGTTTCTTTTTAATTTACTAGATAACCATAGCATAGGTAGGATCACTGAGAGAAACAAAATCACAAGATACACAATATTTATCCTGGGAAACCCTCATGGGGGAGAAAACCAAACCAAACTTTCTTAATATATATAGTCAATACAATTCCAAGACAATAAACTAAAAATACTAGAGAATATCCAACACTAAGCAATGTGCTTCTCTCTTCCTTCTTTTCCCAACTACAACTACCAAACTTGTGCACTGAATGAGTGATTGAGTGAGTGAGATATTGATGCATTGAATTCCTTTATTTATACAAAATGGCAGGTGCTAGAAAGGTTTATCTTCACTTGGCAGAGCTGACTTGTCTTCTTAGTGGTTAAAACCACTTTAATTATCCTGGAGGCTGACTTCTCAATTTGCACAATATATTTAGGGTTTTACCAATCCACAAAATGGGATTTGGTCAATTACAATGCCCGACATGATCAATCCACAAAAGGGGGTTGATCTAATGAATAACTCAATAATAAATATAATACTCTTTGTAGTTACAATATTTCAACAATCCCCCTTAGCAAGAAGTGTATTCTACAACATCATCAGGAGAGAGAGAGGAAAGCAACATAAAAAATATCTGGAACACTGACTGACATATCTATAAATCATCGAAAGTTTTTCTTCATCATCAATATCATCATCCATCATCATTTGCATCAACATGGATTAGTATAACACTAATACATCATCATCATCAATAAAAACACAAGGTTGTACAACATCAACAACAAAAACATGACAAAATGAACGCTGGAGCATCATCAACATCAACACTATGCTGGAAATCTTCAGCACAAAGCTAGCATCTCAACAACATCAACACGAAGCTGGAAATATTCATTATGAGGCTGTCATCACAACAACATCATCATGAAGCTGGAAATATTCAGCACGCATATGGCATCACAACAACATCATCATGAAGCTGGAAATCTTCAATAAAAGTTTGACATCACAACAACATCAACACGAAGCTAGAAATATTTAGCACGAGGCTGGCATCACAACAACATCAACATGAAGCTGTAAATATTTAGCACAAGGTTGGCATCACAAAAACATCAAAATGAAGATGGAAATCTTCAACACAAGGTTGGAATCACAACAACATCAACATGAAGCTGGAAATCCTTATCACAAGGATGGCATCAATACTACTCCCCCTTTCGAGGGAGGTCCTTCCGAACGACACCAAGATTATGTAGAATGTGTTCAAGATTTACACGAGACAGAGGCTTGGTCAACACATCTGCAACCTATTCATTCATGCTAACATAATGGAGCTTTATGTCTCCTCTCTGCACCATATCACATATGTAATGATATCGTTTTTCTATGTGTTTTGACTTGCCATGGAACACATGGTTCTCTCTCATATTTATGCAACTCTAGTTATCACATAGAATCATGCTTGCTTCCATATATAGATAGAATAGACATGTTGATCCAAAAAATATCCAGAGAAGGCTAAGAACAACTTAGAACTCACAAATGCAACTCAGGATGCTTAGAATGGCCTCAACAGATGGAGAAAGGGAAAAAAATTCAAAGTTCCCAAAACTCAGTGAAAATGAAATTATCATGAAGATCATGTCGCAAGATTTATAACGGTGCAAACGAATAGTCAAATGGATTTATGGATCAAAATATATTCACAGTCAAAGTTTTTTCAACCTAGCCCAATCAGTAGGGGGATGAGTTAGCATCCGTACTGCTAATGTCAACATCTGTACGGATGACGTCAACATTTGTACAACACATGTGGGAGGAGAAGAAGGTGAAACGTGTCATGCTCAAGTTAGCATGGTGATGTGGCAACACCAGAGGCTACCACTTGTCACCCAGATTTGGCACTTCTGGACCAATCCGTGGATCAATAAGATTTTTCCACGTGGTAGTCCGTACGGTCCATACAGTGACGTGGAATGATGATGTGGCATGACAAGTTGGTAGTGACGTGGCATCCGTACAAGGAAATGATGCTGACATGGAAGGTTGATAGAGTAGTGGATGAATGGGAGGCTGCCACATGGACCATTCAGGGGTTTCCACGTGGCAGTGGGAAAATGCCCAATGACAACTCATATCCAAGTTTTGGAAAAAAATGGTTTGGCGGGTTCGCCAAATCTGCCTGACCACGCCAAATCTGACCATGTATTAATCGTTAGAGTATTTTATAGAGCCACCGCCAACGTTGGTTGAACAACATTGTTTATATTTATATATATTTACAACAAACTAAACCAAAAGGAGGAGGCCCGCAGGTTTGACCCCAGGATCTCCTCCCTCTACTATGCCTTAACATTCACGCCCAAACCAACAGGCCAATGGCCTGTGTTGTTAATAACACCCATAATTTTTTTTTAAAGAGAGAATCTTCCTAGAGCTCGAGTAGGGAGGCATGCATGTGGTAAAACCGAGGCACATAGTTTAAGGCAAGTACAAAAATTTATTGAAGGTTGTAGGGGCACGAAAATTGAGACAAATTTCTTTTTGTTCATGGGAGTGCCAGAGTCGGATCAAGGCATGGAGCCTATCATTTTTGGGTAATTCAACGCCACGAATTCAGTGGTGTTGTTTGTTTTATGATATGAGCATTATTTCTGCAACTTGATTTTAGAATGAGGTATACTTATGTATTTTGCCCAATTCTTTTGTTGAGTTAATGAAAAAGCCTACCCATTTGAGAGCAGGACCCAGAGACGTAGTCCACCAGGGACAAACTTCGTTATCAAGTTTTTGTGTTCAAATTTGATGCTTATGTCTCTTCATTATTTAGTTTTTCCTTCTTTAATGGTGGACTTTAATTTATGCTCATTTAATGAAATTCGTTATAAGTCACTCGATGAAAATATCTTGGATCATGTTGGTATCAGAGCAGTTGTCTTTGACTTGAATTATTGAGTGTGAATGATTACTAGGGAGAAGCATAATAAGGGTGAAGGAACTCTAAAGACTTTCAATCCCAAAGTTGGTCGTGCATCCTGAAGGAAGAAAATGGCAGAAGAAGACAAGCATGATGAACAGGAGAAAAATTTTCATATGGTATTTTATCACATGTCAGAAATGGTCGAACGAATGTATGGAGATTACGAGAAGAGGATGAAGAATAAAGGGAAGAAAAAGGAATCACATGTTGACGATGATGCTACGATAAACCAGGGGGTTGGAGGATATCCTCCCGAGCCTCCATCTTCACCTTCAAGTTCTAGTTCTTCTTCCTCTGAGCATTCTCATCATTCTCATCATAAAGCCTCTTTTAAGAAATGATTATTAAAGCTTGATGTAATTTTTTTTTTACCTATGTTTAATGGAGATGCTAATCTTGAAAAGCTAGATAATTGAATCCAACAAGTTGAATTATATTGTCGTGTTCAACATATTTATGAAGAGGAAGTTAAAGTGCAACTAGATTATCTTCGGTTGGAAGGCACCACTCTCGTACGGTGGGAGAGAAGGATTTAGGACATAAGTAAGTGTGTTAATCTTCTTTCCTCATGGTTAGAATTAAAATCAACGATAAGGAAGCAATTTTATCCATTAGTGTATTTACATAAAGCAATGATGGAATGACAAACTTTAAGGAAAAGTAAAGGTCAAACTGTACAAAGTTTCACAAAAGAATTTAGGAAGAAATATCTTGCATTAAACATTCCTTTGGATTCTTATGAAACTTTAATGAAGTATATTGGTGTTCTTCACAGTTATATTCTCCATACTTTTCTCTTGTTTAACCCCACTAGTATTGATGAAGTTTTTGTGCAAGCCACTCACCTTGAGAAAAAAGGAACGCATGTTCAAGAAGATCTCACAAAGAAACCTTCCAATCTCCCACATAAACCTTTCAAGAAGTTTAAAAGGAAGGACAAGAAGACCACCAAAGTGATGAGAGGAGGAGGAAAGCCATTTTGCAATAATTGCAAGAAAATCAGTCACGATGATGAACACTGTTGGAAACTACATCTAGAGAAGAGACTGAAACTGCTTGGTGGAAAAGGGAAGAAAAAAACCATTGCTACAGTGCAACAAGATCTTGGTTTCGATTCAAGAGACGAAGGAAAGATCACAACGGTTGGATTACAAGGTAAATATTCCCTTCATGCTAGTTCAAGTTCCAATAATGAATCTCATGATGATGAATGAAAGAGGAATGAATTATTTCACATAAGAGTTGTATCTAAACACACTAAGATAGATACATTATTTGACCTGGGTTCCCAAGTAAACTTAAGATCTGAAGTACTTGTCAAGAAGATGGGTTTTGAAATGAAACCACATCCGAAGCCTTATCCTCTTGGTTGGGTATGTGATAAAGAAAAACTAAATGTCACCAAACAATGTAGGGTTAGATTTTCTATTGCTTCAAAGTTGATTGATGAAGTAGATTTGGATATTGTACCACTTGATATATGTGGCATAGTGTTGTGAAGTCCTTATCTTTATGATAGAAAAGAAGTCGTCTTTCATCATGAGAAAAAATACCACCATACTAAGTGGGGGTGGAATATATTGTTAGAAGTCACAACATGAGGGTAAATACAACACTTGTTAGTGAAAAGAAAATGGAAATACTCATAAACACTAATAAGAGATATGTACTCATGGTCGTAAAAGAGAAAGATGTCGGGGCATCTGATGCTTTCCAAGGATGTGATCATTCCCATAAGAAGGAATTAGTTGATATTGTTTATAAGTATGATGATATTTTTCAAGAACCAGATGGATTACCTCCTAAGAGGGAAATCCAACATGAGATACATCTACAACAAGATTCTCCTCTTCCTAATGTGGGCATGTACAGGAAGTTAGTTGTGGAGATGAAAAAGATCAAGAAGCAGGAACAAGGATTATTGGATCAAGGGGTCATCAGGCCCAGTTCATCACCTTGTGGTTCTCCGATCGTGATGGTGCCAAATAAATATGGAACATGGAGAATGTGTGTCGATTACCAAGCCTTAAATAAAATCACAATGAAAAATCAATACCCTCTTCCTCGTATAGATGATTTACTTGATCAGTTAAATAATGTAGTTTATTTCACTAAGTTGGATTTGCGTAGTGGATACCATCAAATCAGGGTCGCAGAACATGATGCATGGAAGACTTCCTTTAGAACCAAACAAGGATTATTTGGGTGGTTAGTTATTCCATTTGGGCTTTGTAATGCTCTGAAAACTTTCATGCGTGTGATGGGTGATGTATTCAGGCCTTTCCTGGATGACTTTGTGATTCTATATTTAGACGACATTCTTATTTTTAACGAGACTTGGGATGAACATTTGAGACATGTAAAGAAAGTATTGGATACTTTGCAAAGGCAAAATCTGTATGTGAAATTGTCTAAATCTGAATTTGGAAAGACTGCACTTGTATACTTAGGTCATATTGTAGGAGGAGGACAATTAAAAATTGATCCTTCCAAAATTGATGTAATTGTAAATTGGCCTAAGCCAAAAAGTGTAACTGAGATCTGAAGCTTCCTAGGTTTAGTCCAGTATTAGAGGAGGTTCATTTCAAAATTCTCCTTTTCATGGCTTAACCAGTGAGAAGGAAAACAACAAAAATATTTTGAAACTTCGAAGAAGAAGATCAGTACCGCACCAGTATTAGCACTACCAAATATTCAACATCCTTTTGAGATAGAGAAAGATGCTAAAGGATATGCCATGGGTGAATTATTGATGCAATATCGTAAGCCTATCTATTACCACTCTGAAAATTTTGACCAAGCTGTTGTTAACTATCCTACATATGATAAAGAGTTGTATGCATTAGTTCAAAGCGTAAAAAGATGGAAGCACTACTTGTTAGGGAAGGAAACAATAATACATACAGATCACCAACCCTTATAGTACCTCCAAGAACAGACCAAACTGCAACAATATCAACACTACAGATGGATGGGTTTTCTACAACAATTTCATTTTGCAATCAAGTACAAAAGGGTACAAGTAACAAGGTAGTTGATATACTTTCTAGGCCTCCTATTGTTGCTTCTATTATTTTGAAGAATACTTCTTTATCTCATGATAACTATGTGGAACAATATGCCATTGATGAATATTTTAAAGAAGTATATGAGAAGCTAATCCATGGTTCACAAGTAGAGAACTATTGTCCGCAGAGAAAACTACTCTACCATATTTGAAAGTTATGTATTCCTACAAGTGAACAAGTCCATGTAATACGAGAAGCTCACACTTCTCTTGTGTCTGGGAATTTTGGGGTAGGAAAAACTATGGCTCATTTGGAGAGGTTTTGTTACTAGCCTCAAATGAAATCAATTATAACTAAATATGTAAAGGGGTGTGTGATGTGTTCTACTTGTAAGCCCACTAACAGAAAACTGGGGCTATACTCACCACTTCCTGTTCCATCCCATCCATGGGAAGTTATATCCAAGGATTTTGTAGAAGGTTTACCAATGTCAAAAGGGGGTCATAACTATTTGTATGTTGTAGTGGATAGGCTCAACAAGATGTGTATCTTGATTCCATGTAAAAATCATATCACCATTGAAAAGACTGCTAATATCTTCTTTCAGTGTGTTTGGGTTCACTTTGGGTTACCCACATCCATTATCTCGGATTGAGATACTCGATTCCTTGGGGATTTTTGAACAAGCTTATGGAGAATGATGGACACCAAGTTGAAGAGGAGAACTTGTTTCCATCCACATATCAATGGACAGATAGAGGTGGTAAACCAAACAATGGTACTTTTTCTTCAAGGCTACTGCAACAAGCATCCCAAGTTATGGGATGAACATATACCCTATGTACAACATGCTTACAATAGAGCCTTACATTCCTCCACTCAGAGTTCACCTTTTGAGACATGTTTCAGGTACCTACCCAAGGTTCCCTTGGGCTTGATGTTTGGGAGAGATACCGATGTAAATAAAGAAATAATAGAGGACAAAGCCCACAAGTTCATCCAGAGGATCTAGCAGGTGCACCAGGTAGTTAGGGAACAATTGGAGAAAATTCAAGAACAATATAAAGCTCAGCATGACAAGCACATGGTTCATCATCAGTTCTAGGTTGGATAATGGGTATGGATTCACATCAACAATGAGATATTTAAGGGTGAAGGAAATAAAATCAAGCCCATTCGTTATGGACCCTTCACTATCTTGGAGAAAAGTGGTACCAATGCTTTTCGTCTGGATATTCCACCTTATATGCAGATTTACTCAATTGTGAAAGTAGAGAACTTGAAACTTTTTGAGCCTCCCATGATCATGAATCAGGATGAGGAAGTTTCAATACATTCAGTTGATGAGTTTTCCCCTGAGTAATTGGATGAGTTACAGGAAGATATCATCCTAGATAGAAGGACGAGGACTTCATGCATGGGTGATGTTGATTATCTTTGAGTAGGCTTAAATGACACACATCCAAGCAAGGCAAAGTGGATTGAGAAGGACAAAGTGAGGGGACTCTTCCCTCACTTATCTATTGATTGATGAAATATTTTGGTGTTCCAAAAATCTCTCAGTGGGAAGCGTGATCCAAAAAGGATCCATAGAAGGATAAGAACAACTCAGAACTCACAGAAGAAACTCAGGATGCTCATAATGGCCTCAACAGATAAAGAAAGGGAAAATGTTCAAAGTTCCCAAAATGTAGTGAAAACAACCTTATCGCAAAGAGCATGTCACAAGATTTCTAACGATGTAAACAACTCATCAAACAAATTTACAGATCGAAAGATATTCACGGTCAAAGTTTGGTCAACCTATCCCAATCAACAGGGGGATGAGTCAACATATGTACTACTGACATTAGCATTCATATGGATGACATCAACATCCATATAGGACATGTGGCATGAGAAAGATAGGACATGTGTCATGCTCACGTCAACATGGTGTCATCATGGTGACGTGGCAGCAGCAGAGGTTGCCACGTGTCACCCATATTTGGCACTTTTGGACCAATCGGTGGACCAATAGGATTTTTCCATGTGGCAGTCCGTACGGTCCGTATAGCGATGTGGCATGGTGAGTTAGCAGTGACATGTCATTCATATGATGACGTGGTGTTGACATGGCAGGCTGAAAGAGTAGTGGTCTAACGGGAGGCTACCACGTGGTCCAATCAGGGGATGCCACATGGCAGTGGGAAAATTCCCAATGACAACCCGTATCTAAATTTTGGAAAAAAAAATGGTTTGGTGGGTCCGCCAAATCTGGCGGACCACGCCAAATCCAACCACGTATTAATCTTTAGAGTATTGGATAGAGCCACTGCCAAAGTTGGCAGAACAACATTTTTTATATTTATATATATTTACAACAAACCAAACCAAAAGGGGGAGGCCTGTGGGTTTGACACTGAGACCTCCTCCCTCTATTGCGCCTTAACATTCACATCCAAACCAGTAGGCCAACGACCTGTGTTGTTAATAACACCCGCATAAAATGTTTAAAAAGAGCATCCTCCTAGAGCTTGGGGAGGGAGGTGTGTGTGTGGTACGGCTAGGGCATGCAGTTTGGGACAACTACAAGCATTTATTGCAGGTTACAGGGGAATGAAAAGTGAGACAAATTTCTTCTTGGGCCTGGGAGTGCCAGAGATAGATTGAGGCATGGAGACAATCATTTTTGGGTAATTCGACGCCACAAATTCAGTGGTGTTGTCTGTTTTCTTATATGAGCATTATTTTTGCACCTTGATTTTAGAATGAGATATACTTATTTATTATGCTCAATTCTTTTGCCGAGTTAATGAAAAATCCTACCCATTTGAGAGAAGGACCCAAAGATGTAGTCCACCAAGGACGAACTCCGTTATCAAATTTTTGTGTTCATATTTGATGATTATGTCTCGTAAATATTGATTTTTTCCTTCTTTAATGGTGCACTTTAATTTATGTTCATTTAATGCAATTCTTTATAAGTCACTCGATGAAAAGATCCTGGATCACCTATCAACAACTTTTGAATCCATATGGCTTCACAACTGGCATAACATGCAACAATGTATTATTCTTTTGTCGTGTTGAGAGAAATACTCGATTGCTTCCTACTCTACCATGAGATCATGGATGACCCCAGACTGAAACAACATCCTAAAGTTCTCATTCTGTAAGAGGCACTTTGAGCCCAATATGAATCGGTATAACCACTGAATATGAATTCATGATCTCTATTTCAATTGAGGCCAAAATATAATGTACCCTTGAGGTACCTCATCACATGTTTTGCAGCAACCAGGTGAACACGTCTGGGATCTACCAAAAATTGACTCAAGGTGTTCACAAAAAAACATGTATCCATCTTGGTGTTCGTCAGATACATCAACGATCTAATGATTTATCTATACATCATATCATCAATCAATTCTGGCGAAGTGTCAACCAAGAGCTTCAACTTTGTTTCCATGGGTGTATTCATGAATTTTCACTCCAACATATCAAACCTCTTCAGTATTTCAACTACATACTTCCCTTGGTTGAGGAAGATCTTCTCTGCTCTCTTCCAGACCTCAAGACTTAAGAAATAGTGCATTAGGCCAAGGTATTGCATCTCAAATTCTACTGTGAGCTTCTTCTTACAATCAATGATGAGATTTTCTTCTCTAGTTAGAACTAAGTAATCTACATATAACAAAAATATAAGAGGCACATCATTCATAACCATGAAGTAATGGTTAGAGTCAAATTTACTTCTGGTAAAGCTCAAGCTTGTCAGGAAACTATCAATTCTTCAATACCAAGCTCTAGGAGTTTGTTTCAATCCATACAGATCCTTCTTCAATCTGCATACATGAGCCTTTCAGTATTCAAGTTCAAACCCTTGAGGTTTTTCTATATACACTTCTTCTTCTATGACACCATTTAAGAAAGAAGTTTTCACATCCATATGGTGTAACTTCCATTTCATCTTAGCTACAAGGGTTATGATGGTTATGATTGAAGTGTATTTGACTATAGGAGAAAATGTCTCTTCATAATCAATTCCTTCCTTTTGATAAAATCCACGAGCAACAAACCTTGCTTTATATTTCTCAATACTTCCATCAAAAACACGTTTTATATTGTATAGCCATTTGGAAGATGCCACATCCTTGCTCTTTGGTCTGGGAACTATTTCTCATACATCATTCTTTATAATGGATTGGTATTCTTCTATCATGGCATCTTCCCATTATTTCTTCTGAATGGTTTCTTCAAAGAAATTCAGATCCTTCTCTAAGAGATAACACATCAAAGCCATATAACTGGAGAATGAGTTGGGTTTCTTGACTTGTCTCATGGTTCCTTCGGGGGAACCATACTTCTCTCCATCTTGAATACGTTCCCTTTCCCATGGTGGATTTCGCTTATGGGATATCACCATCTAGGGAGGTTCTTGAGATTATATTATGTCATTATCTTCTAGAATATCCTCATTAGGGGAATTTATGACTTCCCTCGCTTGTTTTGCGACTCTGGGAGGCACATGTTCTTCTTCATATACTTCTTCAAGATGAAATCTTCTTGATTTCATGAGTGTTTCATATTTACCAAAGGTTACATATCTATTGATATCAATATGATGGTAACCTGGTATGTATATTATGAAGGCCTTGGAGACCTCACAATATCCAACAAATATTCCCTTCCTTCCTGAAGGGTCCAACTTGGTTCTCTTCTCTTTTGAGATGGCTTACTTATAGCATCTTTCCAGAGAATATTTCTTCAGGGGTATTTAACCCAAGTGCACCATGGGACAATATGTTATGTACATACATTGATGTTCTTTTTGCTTCTTCCCATAAGTGAATTGGAAGATCTTGATCATGGATCATAGTCTTCACTGCTTCCATTATAGTTATGTTCTTTCTTTCTGCTACACCATTTTGTTCAAGATTGTAGGGAGTGGTGATCTCCCTCTTGATCCCAACATCTTTACAAAACTTTACAAAATCTTTTGAGGTGTATTCTCCTCCATTATTTGACCTGATTATATTGATATTTCTTTCAGAGAGATTCTCTATCAAGGCTTTGAATATCTTGAATTTACCAAACACTTCATATTTTGATTTCAAAAAGTAAACCCATGTTTTGTGAGAATAGTCATCAATAAACGATACATAGTATACATACCCACTGGTGGAGGTTGATGGCATTGGGCCACATACATTTGAGTGAATGATCTCTAAGAATCTTTCTACTTTATTGTCTCTCTTCGAGAAAGGGTTCTTGATGTTTTTTCCTTGTACACATCCATTGCACACACCTTCATGGTCAATCTTGAATTATGGTAGACCTATGAATACCTTTCTTACATATGGTAATGCCTTGTAGTTAATGTGAGCTAGTATTCTATGCCAAAGTTCATAGAGATTCTCAATGGAATGAGTCAAGGCTGCTTCTGAATGACCTTTTAGCTTATACAAGACACCTTATTCTTTTCCAATAACAATTTCTTTTTCCATGGTTTTTCCTTTGGGCCACATAAGAAATTCTCCATATATGAAAGAAACTATGAAGCCTTTCTTATCTAAAGATAAGATAGAAATTAAGTTCTTTGTCAAACCTGGTACATATAGTACATCCTTCATTTTCATTGGGGTGCATGAATCAAGTTTGTAATTTGATTCTCCTACTCCTTTGATAGAGTACTGATAATTGTCTCCAAGTGTAACTTTATGGGGAGAGTTATTTTCTTTAAGACAAGAGAGAATGTATCTTTGACCTGTCATGTGCTTGGAAGAACCACTGTCTATGAGCCAAGTGTCTTCACTAGGTGATACTGATCCTGAGAGGGAAGAGATTAATACATAGTCTTCAATCTGTTCATTTATCATCTCTGTGGGTGGCTCTTCATCTTCAAATATGTGGGCATGGTGCCTCTTGTTTCTCTTATTGTATTATTCTCTTCTAGCTGGACAATTCTTAGTAATATGTCCCATATTGTCACAATGGTAACATTGGTAGGATGAGAAATCTTTTTCTCTTCTTTGACCTTTTTGAAACTTATGGAATCTTCTTGTAGGGTGAGATTCTTTATGTATGAATTTGTTTGGGGGTGAGATTCCTTATGTTGGTGAGTTTATTTCTGGAAGTAAGACCTCGTCCTTCCTCCTTTAGTATGAGAATCTATGGCTTGATCTTCATATCTTGATAGTATTTCTTCTCTGTTAGCTACTCTTTCTTCTTCTTAAACACATTCTTCCCAAAGACTGTCAAAGTGTAGTTTCTCTTTTCTGGCACAAACAGTTTTGATGACTAAAACCCAAGGTATTGTGAGACCATTAAAGGTTGTCATTATGAGTTCGTTTTCATCTAGAGTATCACCAATTGCTTCTATTTGTACCATGAATTGTTATATTCTAGATAAATACTCTTGAACTATTTCTCCTTTCTGCATCCTTGTACTCTTGAGTTGAGTTCTTAGATTCATCTTCCGGTTGATGTTATTTCCTTCATACATCCTTGTTATGGCATCAAAGATTTATTTTGGAGTCTTCTTTGAAGCCACTTGAGGTATCAAGTGATCTTTAATAGAATCTACAATGATTCTTTTGGACCTAACTGTGTCCTTTTGGTGCTTTGATTTAGGTGCAACATTGGTAGGTTCTGGTACATATTCTTTAATGAATATTTCTATATAATTCTCTTCAAGAAGTAGGGAAATCCTATACTTCTAGGGATGAAATTTTTCCACACCTTCTATCTTGTCAACAAGCTTAGTGCTTGCATACATCTTTACCTCGAGGCAGGAAAATGACCAAAAATTGAAAATGCTATGAATTTAATTTTAAACTCACCAGGAGGTTCTCTTGGCTGAGGCGAGTAGCTTGGCATAGTTAGATTTCATAAAATCCAAATTTTTTTGATTCAAACTAGACTAGTGGAATTCTAGACTGGTACTGGTCTTGGTTTCCTAGTTTTCTAGTACTTCTGGTTTTCTGGTACTATTCAAAAATAGGGTTTGACCTTTCAGAGTATCTGACCACTGAAAATGTGTGCTCAAGGTGCTAAATATTTCCCTAGTCTAGGGCGCACATTTATATATGGTTTTTAGGATGACATTCCTCTTCAATAAAATTCCTAATTTTCTTGTATGACAATAATGACATTTTTATTTATCCAGTGAAAGATGCTCTCTTCATTTTATCTCTGAAACCATGTTAAGGTTTAAGCTATTATTAGTTTTTTTTTCAATTTACTATATAACCATAGCATAGGTAGGATCACTGCGAGAAACACAATCACAAGAAACACAATATTTATCCTAGGAAACCCTCATGGGGGAGATAAACCAACAAAAATTCCTTAATATAGATAGCCAATACAATGCCAAAACAATAAACCAAAAACACTGGAGAATATCCAACATTAAGAAATGTGCCTCTCTCTTCCTTCTTCTCCCAACTACAACTACCAAACTTCTGCACTAGATGAGCGAATGAGTGAGTGAGATAATGAGGTGTTGAATTTCTTTATTTATACAAACTGGCAGGCACTGGGAATGTGTCTCTTCACTGGGGATTTGGTCAAGTACAATGCCTGACATGATCAATCCACAAAAGGGATTGATATAATGAATAATAACTCAATAATAAATAGAATACTCTTTGTAGTCACAATATTTCAACACTCCACCTTAACAAGAAGGGTATTCTACAACATCATCAGGAGAGAGAGGGGGGGAGAAACATCAACAACATCTGGAACACTGACTGAGATATCTATAAATCATTGAAATTTTTTCTTCATCATCAATATCATCATCCACTACAGGGAGATGGAATGGAATCATCATAATATGGATCATCATGGATTAGTATAACACTAATACATCATCAATAACAACACAAGTCTAATATAACATTGTAACACACACACTATGGAAATAAAAAAAATTCAGCCTTTTTCATCTTTTCTTCAAGGAACAGGATTCTGAAATCCCTACGGGACCTGATATAGACTCTACTACCCCTTAACCGCATTCATATGATTGGAGGCTATGACCATAGGCCTTATCGGAGAGGTGCTCATCATCTTTCGCGATTCGGGAAATCGCGATGCATGTATTTCCCATTTCTCTCTTGTCCTTCGAAGGGCCAAAACCCGAAACGGTTTTAACCGCTTATCGAGATTCACAGAAACTCAGATTAATCTCTAATACTCTACCCTTTGGGATTTTGCATACCGGAAATTCGGGATATGTGATGACAGGGGGTTTCGTGCTTAG
>SNQJ01S0015173.1:56214-68124 GCA_010110895.2 Picea sitchensis
TCAAAACACTTCCCCAGAGAGCTCGTTGAACACAACGAATTTTCTTACAAAGTAAACCAGGTTTGAGAAATGACTTCCTCAGGGTTTTGGACAAACCTTGTAAGAATCTTGAGCTGTCGTTGAAATTGAGAACCGATACTACCTCCAAGTGGTGGTGGATAGGGGTAACACTTGTTAAAGAGTAGTGGTTAAGATCATGCCATATTCAATCTCATTTAAAACTCGACAAGACTTCACCAAACTTTTTCCAAGTAGTTTCCATTTATAACATAGTTACCAACTTAACGAGAACTCTACAGAGTTCTCGTTTTTCTGGGGGGTCAAGTTTTTTACCCCGTTTTTAAAAATGGTGCTACCGGTAGCACCCCCCTCCCTTTTTAGGTGGTTTTTTTATATTTAAAATTTTCTGATACATAAGGTTTCCACTTTTTTGTTTTTAAATGCTTATTTTTTCATTTATTTTGAAATTGTTCAATTTTTTTTATATTTTTCTCAACTGTGTTTTTTCATCTATTTTCAAACTTTTCCATTTTAATTTTTTATTTTATTTTTATTCAGTGGTGTTTTTAATCATATTTCCATGCTCCATCCAATGTTAAAAATGTTGTGCGCCATTTATTTATTTTAAANAAAAAAAGGTAAAAAAAAAAATTATAGCCCCAAAAAACATTGAAAATGCCTAAAAAACCTAAACAATTAAAATATATGTATATAAAAACATAAAATTCAAATTTTAATACAAAATTTAAAAAACAATTAACAAAAATAAGTTAAAACACATTAAATTTACAACAAAAAAGTTAAAATTTATATAAAAATTAAAAAATATATATTTTTGAAGATTTTCTCTTTTCTCTTTATTTATTTTTTAATGTAAATTTAAGAGAAAAAAAAGAGACAAAGTTAGTAAATAAATTTTCAAGTGACCATTTATGATCTAATTTTGAGTTTTTTTATTTATGTAGGGATTTGTTGTCAAGGCCACGGTTTGAATTAGGTCATAATTAGTTGTAATTTTACCGTTTAGAAAAAACATTTTACTTTAGGTAGCATCATGTTTTTACTTAGGTGTTGATTTTAAGGTTTTTCTAAGCAACTTTTCTATGTTTTAAGGCCATGCTTGAAAAAAGTTGTAATTTTGACCCGGTCAGAAAAATTGGTGCTATTGATAGCACCACATTTTGATTTGGGGGTTGATTTTAGAGTTTTTTTTAGCAACCATTTTATCCTTTAAGCCCATGCTTGAAAAAAGTTGTAATTTTAACTCGATTACAAAAAATGGTGCTACCGTTAGCACCACTTTTTGATTTGGGGGTTGATTTTATAGTTTGTTTGAGAAGCCATTTGATCCTTTAAGCCCATGCTTGAAAAAAGTTGTAATTTTCATCCGGTTACAAAAAATGGTGCTACCGGTAGCACCACTTTTTGATTTGGGGGTTGATTTTCATTTTTTTTATGCAAAAATATGGGTTTTAAGGGCTAGAGTTCTCGTTTTGAGTTCATAATTCTCATTAAGTTGGTAACTATGTTTTATCCTTGCAAAGGACGACGATCACAACAATTGTTAACATCATACCATGGGTAAATTCAATTTTATTTAACGCGCAATTATGTCATAAGAGTATAAGGATTATTTAGTTCAATTTGGTATAAGGAAAACAAATTTCGTATACCATATTTATCTTTCTAGATTTATATAGTACGCACGATTTCCATAAAGACTGACTATGTTATTCAAAAGATACATATATATTTCTAATTGAATGACTTAGGATGCATATTGAAAGGCTTACAATGTTAACAAGTTTAGTCCAATTTATAGGATTACTATGTAAGTCCTTAATATCAAGAATGAATATGACAATTTAGAAATGACTATATGTTTGATTACTTTGATCAATAAATATAAACCTATAAAATCAATAGAAACCCTAAGGTGTAGCATACAAATGTTTCAAGATATGTAAATTACATTTATGCTAATTAAAAAATAAAAAAATTAGGGTTTGTGACAAAATGGTATTAGAGCTGAGGTTTCAGCTCTTGGCCTAAAAGGGATCAACATAATAACCAGATTATATATAAATTATCATAGCAATAGGAAGTCTTACTCTTTATTTTTCAAAGTAGACTGATATAATTTATGAATTTTTTTTTCACTTATTATTACATGAGGAGAAAGGAAACATTTATTGTTGTATTTCTATATAGAGAAGGACAAAAGTTTTGATGTCACGAGAAGGGATTTCTTGTCCCAAACATCAGGATAATGTGGAACAAGAAAATTTTAATAAAGAGAATATTTGGGTAAATCTAAACGAAAGTAGAAATGATAATCAATCAGAAATGTTAAAAATAATTAAGGATTTAAAAGCAGAATTACAAAGTGTGAAAATTGATAATGAACGTATCTTAAAATCACAAGAAGAATTAAATGGCGTATTATTAAATAAATTGCACGATCATGAAAACCTTAAGAATAAGGAATTTGGTTCTAACTAAATTGGGAACGAAGCATGCAAACGAAAAGTAAGAAAAAAATCATCTCCGGATACTGACATTGAATATACTATTGAGAAATTGGATAATAAAAGAAAACAAAAATATGAAGATTCAAGTGAAAGCGGTGACAGTAACCAGTTGGAAACTAAAAAGAAACGAAAGTCTTATGATGAAATCACTGGGGAATTTAAAAATATCAAGCCCCCATGTTCATTTGTGAAATTGAAGCAAGAGAAGAGGTTGAAGCATGAATTTCTGGAATGAAGAAATACTTCCAAATATATAATTATTCTAGTGAATTAAAAGCGAAAATGGAAATATATAATTTGATTGGAAAAGTTGATATCTGGTGGAAAGATATAAAAAATGTAAAACATATTAAAGAGCGATATGTAACTTGGAGAACTTTTAAGAAATATTTTAAAAGAAAATACTTGTCCAAACAATATTACGAAGAAAAGCTAAGGAGTTTTATGATTTAAAAGTGGGAAATGTGACGATGAATGATTTATGATGTAAGCTCTTAAGTTTTTTATGTTATGTGCCTTATATTGTTGATGAAAAGCCAAAGATTCAATGTTTTATAAGTTTTCTACCTTCTGTTTATAAAGAAATAATTGAATATGATAACCCAAGAACTTTAGAAGAAGCAATGAGGAAGGCAAATTTTAGTTATGAAAAAAATAAAAACAAAAATCAGAATGTGAACAACTGGAAAGATAAAAATCATAATAAATTTGAACGAAAAGGGAAAGGAACAAAAATTTATAATAAGAATTTTGGAAAGCATCAATGAAGTTATCAAGGGAGTAACTATAAAGGTAATAAACCTTATAATCAATCTGAGAATAAGGATAACGAACTAGTTACTGTTTATAATAAAAATACAACTCAAAGAGAACCTTTGAAATGTTGGGAGTTTGGTGACCCACATTATTAAAAGGACTGTCCACTCAGGAAGAAAAACAACAACAACAACTTGCATAATGTCCGTGAAGCTTCTACAATTGAAGAAATTGCAAGGAACATTCCAAAAATCAACGCAACATTGGAAAATAAACAAGCAAATCATCAGAATTCTATGGTGAAAGTAGAAGGTACGCTAAATAATGAACCAATCTCTATTTTGATTGACCCTGGTGCTAGTTTAAGTTATATTTCAACTAGAGTTGTGAAGATGTGCAAATTACAAAAAAAGAAATTTGAAAATTCATGGTTAGTTCAGTTTGCTACAGGTACAAAAGAGAAAGTAACTGAATTTGTTGGCAAGTGTGAATTTATTATGAATGATTTCAAGACCTCTGTTGATTTGAATGTTTTTCTTTTGGGGTATTATGACTTGTTGACTGGTATGAATTGGTTGGAAGAACATAAAGTGATATTAAATTGTTATAATAAGACATTTTTATGCACGGATAATACTGGTAATGTTGTTAATATTAAGGGGATAACTAAAACAGTTTCTGTTCAGGAAATATCAACATTACAAATGAAAAAGTGTGTGCTTAAAGGTTGTAAATTATATGTTGTGCATATAATAGATAACATGGAAGAAAATAAACAAATTAATATCTCAGAGTTTCCTGTTTTAAATGAATTTAAAGATGTATTCTTGGAAGAAATTCCAGGATTACCTCCACAAAGAGATATGGATCTTACCATAAATCTAGTACCTGAATCAGTACCAGTCTCTAAGGCTCCTTATAGGATGAACATCCTATAGTTGAATGAACTAAAGAAACAATTACAATAACTGATAGATAAAAAGTACATTTGACCCAGTTTGTCTCCGTGGGGAGCACATGTACTTTTTGTAAAGAAAAAGGATGGTACTTTATGACTATGTATTGATTATAGACAACTAAATAAAATGACCATTAAAAACATATATCCTTTACCTCGCATTAATGATCTATTCGATCAAGTAGAGGAGCAACGATATTTTCTAAAATTGACTTACGATATGGATATCATCAAGTTACGATAAAAGATGAAGATATTCATAAAAAAACTTTTAGAATGAGGTATGGCTACTACGAGTTTGTAGTAATGCCTTTTGGTTTAGCAAACGCTGCAGCCTCGTTCATGTGTTTAATGAATAATATTTTAAGTAAATACTTGGATAAATTCGTCATTATTTTTATTGATGATATATTAGTATATTCGAAAAATGAACAAGAACATGAAGAACATTTAAGACTAATTTTACAAGTGTTAAGGGAACATGAATTATGTGCTAATCTCAACAAATGTGACTTTTATAAAGATAAAATACAATATTTAGGACATGTTATTTCTAAAGAAGGCATTTATGTTGTCCAGATAAAATTAAAACGATAATGGAATGGCATGTTCCCAAATACATTACTGACATAATATATTTTATGGGAATTACTGGCTATTATCGAAGATTTATTAAAGGTTATTCAAAAATTACATATCCTATAACCTCATTAGAGAAGAAGGGAATAAAATTTAATTGGACAGAAAAATGTCAAGACAGTTTTAATAAATTAAAACATCTCCTAACTACTGCTCCTATACTAAAACTTGCAGATCCATATAAAGATTTTGTTGTATGTACGGATGCTTGCAAAGAAGGTTTATGAGGGGTTTTAATGCAAGACAATTATGTAGTAGCTTATGAATCTAGAAAGCTTAAAGAACACAAAAAAAAGTATGCTACTCATGATTTAGAGCTAGTTGTTATAATACATGCCCTTAAGATGTGGAGACACTATCTTATAGGAAGAAGATTTTTGCTGACGTCCAATAATATTAGTTTAAAATACTTGTTTGATCAACAAAAATTGAATGCTCGACAAGCTAGATGGTTATCTTTCCTGAGTGAATATGATTTTGAAATAAAGCATATTAAAGGTAAGGAAAATAAAGTTGCAGACGCTTTAATTCGTCATGCAAATTTAGTCTACATGACTGCAAGTAGTAGTTATGAGACAAATTTGGAAGAAAATATAAGAACGATTGCGGAAAAGGATGAAAAATATAAAATTCTAAAACTGAAAATAACGGAACGTGAAGTAGAAAATAATGAATCGGATTTCAAAATAAGAAAAAATGTATTACTAATGTATAACAATAGATTATACATACCTGATTCAAATGAAATAAAATTGTTAATATTGAACGAATCGCATAAAAAGCCATATTATGGACACCCTGGGTATTGGAAAATGATTACCATGCTAAGAAAGGAATTCTATTGGCCAAACATGAAAAGTGAAGTAGCAGAATTTTTGGCAAGATTCTTAGAATGTCAATAGGTAAAAGCTGAGCACAAGCACCCAACAGGCTTACTACAACCTCTACCTATTCCAGAAAGGAAATGGGAGGCTATTAGTATGGATTTTATAACAGAATTACCTAATAATAACAAACATAATGATTCTATAATGGTTGTTGTTGATAAATTAAGTAAGGCAACACATTTTATTCCTGTTAAGTCCACTTATAAAGCTATAAATATTGTTGATATTTTTATGAAGGAAATTTTCAAATTATATGGTGTGCCTAAAGTTGTAATTTATGATAGAGATGCTAAGTTCACATGTACCTTTTGGAATGCTTTGTTTAAATATTTGGATACTCATTTAAACTTTAGTATTGCTTATCATCCACAAACAGACGGGCAGACTGAAAGGGTAAACCAAGTATTAGAAGATATGCTCAGAATGTATGTAATGAATAAACCTAGTAATGGGAAGAGTATTTACATCTTGTTGAATTTGCTTATAAGAATAATTTTCAGGGTTCGACGAAATTAAGTCATTTTGAAATACTTTATGGACCGAAATGTAACACTCCAATTTCTTGGAGTAGTCTGGTGGACAGATTAACCTTAGGTCATGATATGTTAAAAGACATGGAAATAATGGTGAAACATGTACAACATAACTTGAAGGTGGCACAAGACCAACAAAAAAGTTATGCAGATTTAAAAAGAACTCCAAGAGAGTTCCAAGTTGGAGATCATGTTTATGTAAAAGTAAAATCTAGGAAACGTTCTTTGAAAATGGGAAATTGTACTAAGTTAGCTCTAAGTTATTGTGGGCCCTTCAAAGTGTTAGCAAGAGTGGGGCCAATAGCCTATCATCTAACACTTCTAGATTCAATAAAAGTACATAATGTTTTCACATTTCTTTATTAAAAAACTATTTGCATGATGTTACTCATGTGGTTGATTGGGATGTGATACAGGTGGAACCCAAAGGAGAATTCCAAGTGGAACCGAAGCACATTCTCGATAGAGGAGATATTATTCTCTGGAATCGTACCATCAGGAAAGTAAAGGTGCAGTGGAGGCACCTTGGTCCCGAGGAAGCTACTTGGGAATTGGAGAGTCATATGTGAGATGCATATCCAATTCTTTTTCGAGAGGACACGAAGGGCCTTGGGTAACACCGGGGATGGTGTTAAAATTTAAGGGGGGATGTATGTAATATCCAGGATTTTGAATTATTAAAAAATTATTTTTATTATGCATTTGAACTATTGAATTATTTAATTTTGACCAAGGGTGGTCAGAACAATTGTAAGACATTTTAAATATTATTTAATAAAAATAAGGCAACAACAATTTGAAGGTAGTTGTTAAAAGAGTGATTATTGACCCATAAGGAGGAATGACAAGTGGCATTTCATAAGAGACCAAGTGGCAGGAACTTGGGTCGAACTCAAGTGGTGCAAGGAAACATAGTCCCGGAAAATCTGGTCAAAAATCAAGTGCGAATTTGAGTGAGCAAGTGGCTCATTAATGACCAAAAGACATAGGCAAGTGAATAAAAAGACTTCACATGAACTGAGAAAGAGGCTCGCATGATTGGGAAGACTACCATAACATCGAAATGTGTGAGATTCGAGAGGAATTTTTGTAGGAATAAGAACTTAGTCTTCATCCTTGTGGTTCATCGATCAGGCTCGGAGGTATTCAGAGCAAGTAGTGTTAGTTATTCTGGATTAAGGTTGGGAGGAACAACGACCTTTAGATTGTTGTGGCCTCCATTTATTCAATGTGAAATATACACAGGCTCTGGTTTCTATTTAGCTGCAATTTTACTAATAAGAATGTCGAATTAGGAAACAAAGTTATGAAATGAAGATAGACAGTAAGAATTTGGCTGTGAATTTATGTATTGTGTGATATATTGTATATATCATTTATGATTCATATGCAATAGATATGGTTTTTTCTTTCCAACCTCAATAGGCGAATTTATTGGTTCTGTGCGTATAGACAGTTATCTATAAACTCATAACAGTCAAAAGAAATTAAAGAGAGATGTATATCATCTATGTTTTTATTGAGATATTGGTAAATTTTATATGCATAACAGTCATGGAATTACATTATATTCCTACACACAAAGTAATTACCAAATGTAAATCAGGTATGAATTTGATACAGAGATTCTTAAGGGAAAACAATATGAAAATGAAACTTCAATACATTGTAATTGTAAATGTTTTTACTAAGGAAAGTAAATACCATTACAACGAGTTTTTTGTATTATAAATTAAGAATGTAATAACAATTTGTAAAAGAATATTACAAGATCAAATAGATATAATCAAAATTTCATTTAGGGAGAAAAACAAAGTCCGTGTTAACAGTCTAGAAGGACATACGAAACCCATAGGGTTTGTTCAAATATAACTTACATATCTTCATACATAAATACCATAAAAATATATTCATGGTAAATCATGTAGCCTATGTAAAAAACAACTTTGAAACTCTATGTCCAGGCTCAAAATAATTATTACATTTCTGTTCGTAAGGAACTAGGAAGCATAAATGATAATCCTTACAAGAATATACTACAACCCATTTCCGAATCTGAGACTTAGAAAATATATAACTCATATATACTTGTTGGGATTGAAATCTGTAGCAACGACTCCTGGAGAGTAAACTATGAGGAAAAATGCATACCTGTTAGGATTAATGCCACCCACAAGTTCGATTCGGAACACGGTCGTTACGCCAGTTAGTTTGGGCCCACAAATAAAAGCAACAAACAAATTTTGTTAATGCTTGATCAATATTCTAAGATAAATCCGAAGAAAATAGATGAATTAAAGTTCTAAGATATCATAAGATAAAAGAATACCTACTAGTGTGGGAGTGACCTCATGTATATTTCCTTTGTCAGAGAAAACACGTATAAACAGATTTAAAACCGACATGTAACAAGAGTTTGATGTTAGCGTCAAACTATACAAAAAAAAAAAGAATAATATAGATAACAGAAGAAAAACATAACAATATGATTATACTTACAGTAAGAGAAACATTTGGTCTTCTCCGAATGGAAACCATTCCTATGGTGGCAAAACCTTCAAGGAATGAACAACTCCTTTCAAACAAGAATTCCTACAGAGGAAATCTGTGCGCAGAACAAACTCATCGGGAAACCTTTCACGCAAAGCAAGTTTAATGGGTGACTCATTGCACAGAGTAAGCCTACAGGGTAGATCCTCGCACAATATAACCATCACACAGTAAGACACATCACAACACTTCTCCAGAGAGCTCGTTGAACACAACAAATTTTCTTACAGAGTAAACCACGTTTGATAAATGACTTCCTCAAGGTTTCAGACAAACCTCGTAAGAATCCTGAGTTGTCATTGAAATGAATATCCGATACTACCTTCAGGTGGTGGTGGATCGGAGAAACACTTCTTAAAGAGAAACGATTAAGATCATATTGTATTCCATCTCATTTAAAACTCAACATGACTTCACCAAACCTTTGCCAAGTGGTTTCCATTTATCCTTGCAAAGGACGACGATCACAACAACTGTTAACATCATACTATGGGTAAAATCAATTTGATTTAATGCGCAATAATGTCATAAGAGTAAAAGGATTATTTAGTTCAATTTGGTATAAGGAAAACAAATTCCGTATACCATATTTCTCTTTCTAGATTTATATAGTATGCATGATTCTCATAAAGAGTGAATATGCTATTATATATATATATTTTTTGAAGGACTTAGGATGCATATTGAAAGGCATATAATGTTAACAAGTTTAGTCCAATTGATATGATTACTATGTAAGTCCTTAATATCAAGAATGAATATGACAATTTAGAAATGAATCTAGGTTTGATTACTTTGATCAATAAATATAAACCTATAAGATCAATAGAAACCCTAAGGTATAACATACAAATGTTTCAAGACATGTAAATTACATTTATGCTAATTAAAAAAAAAATAGGGTTTGTGACACCCCTTTACCAGACCTAAGAGTCATATTTCCCAATTGTAAAAATTTGAAGCAAAATTTGGCGACCCCTATAGCACCACCACCCAGTCAATGAGAACTCTATTGAAATAAGGCCAAAACCTAGCCTCTACAACCCAATATTATGCCCTTCTTCTCAGACCCAAACATAGGTCAACCAAAAACAAACCCACCAAGCAGTAGTCTACAAGGCTAAGGGAAAAGGGTAACCTACACACCCCAACCATGCAAAAGAAATGAAACACAACACCAATGCTATGAAACAAAATGAGAAAATAATGCTACCTAGATCTAAGGTGGGTGAGTGCCCCGAGAGGTTTAAGGATCAGTTTCCATAATTCCCCCTGTTACCATACCAAACACATCGCCAATCCTCTGAAATCCCTCATGGTGCCTCATATAGCCAATTATTCTTCTCTTCCCTGAGTCAAAGTTCATTATCCATCAGTTCTCTACTCCTCGTCGGGAAATGATTTTCACTAAAGCTCACACTATCATTTCCTTCCCAATCGTGCCTCCTCTCTGCATTCATGGTAAACCCTGACCGATACACTTCCATATCCATGGATTGTGCAAACGTTATGTTCATTGCTGATGGGAGGAGTCCCGTACTCCCTGCCCCCACGACTCTTGACCTAGACCCCGACCCCGAAGATCACCATATGTCATTACTTGTTTTTCATCATCCACGTTCCTCATGGTGGTAGAAAAGTGACACGTGCTCGTGATCACCTCCCCCACCAGTTAACACCCTATGCAAGTGGAAAACATTAGTTCTAAAATAATTTACAAATATTATTTTAAAATTTTATTATGTAATATTTAAGTAACACTATCCTTGAAGCTTTTATTCATTTGGTTCATTTTTTAATCATTATTAGAAATAAAAAAAATTAAATGTCAAAACACATTATGTGAGATTTCTAAATATTACTATGAACAATGTTTTTAATTCAATTATTTTAAAAAAAGTTTTCAATCATTATCAAGTAAAATGGCAAAAGATAAAACTAAATATCATTATCAAGTAAAATGGAAAAAGATAAAACTAAATGTAATTACAACATTAAAATTATACATAATGATGAAAATTATATTAAATATTAAGAATTTTGATAAATAATTAACATTATGTTTATATCTAAATGTAATTACAACATTAAAATTATACATTAAGACTTTTTTAGCTAAAAAAAAAAATTGAAGTCTTTTTAAAATGTTTAAACCATCCAAACTATTAAAACCAGACCCTAGACAAACAAAAAAAAATCACTAATTGCGTGATCAAACGAGGACCGATCCAAGAAACCCTACAGGCGCAGCGTGAGGAACCAGGGCCGTCGGCCACCAGGGTCGAACCGTTTCTTCACAACCTGTCTCGTCTTTTGCGCAACTATTGAAGGGGGAGATTCCAGTGGAGGGTGTGGCGCTCGACTTCCATTGAATAGGAGCGCCGACGCTGGACTACAGGACGAGGGGAGCGTTGTCTTTTTTTAAAATCGCAGGTTTTGAAGGGGAGCGCCGAGAGCGAGCCAACGCTCTCTTTTCTGCCCAAAGGGAGCGTCAGGCATGTAGTGGCCTTACGCTCATTTCAATCTTGTGCTTCAGCGCACCCGTGTACCCTTCAAAGAAGCGCCGGCAAATGTAGACTAAACAAACGCGCCCCTGAGTTCTAAAAATTGACTCTGTCAATTTTTAACTACTTTTCAGAAGATTCCCCAGACGAAGCCTGACAGATCGGAGATCTTGAACTATTGGGAGCTAGTCTGTGCAATCCCGCGGATGTAGAGCTCCAGCAGAGACTCTGCAATGGATTCCAGCGGGGGCTCTGTCCCTCCTCTCAACCCGCCTCCGGAGATCACTGCATTCAAAGCACTGATTGTCGCAACCACAAAGCTCCCTCTCACGGCTAGTCAGCAGAAGTTCGTCAAGAAATTATATTCGATCCCCACGGTAGCTCTTCCTGAAGAAGAGACATGCAAAGCTGCTCTGAATCTCGCTGAGAGAGGGTTAATAGGCCAGTTCACGGGCCTCTGGCCGTCCCCAAAGTCGGTAGAGGACTGGACTCAAAGAAACTGGTCACCCTTGATTAAAGAGGGGGTCAAGAGTTATTTTGTGGGCAAGGGGT
>SNQJ01S0015173.1:106337-129278 GCA_010110895.2 Picea sitchensis
AGGTGGCACGAATTTCAAGACATAAAAGTATAGCATGCAAATCGAGAAGGTACAATATACCTGGGTCATACAATACAGATTTTTTAGGAGGCCGTACAACTGAAAATGGCACAAAAATCGAGGAGGTTGTATTAATGATTTCTAAGGCAAAGAGAGCACGAATTCCAATGTTCTTGTACAACAATTTTGGCACAAAAATCAAGACAGCATAAGGAGGCACGATTTTCTGGAAAATTCCGTACAGTTCGTACAACTAGGAGGTAGGGAAATCGAGGGTCGTACAACTCTGCTTTCTGGGCACGAATTTCGAGGAGTATGTGGCTCAGATTTTGAGGAGGAACCTTGGCACGGTTTACGAGATAAGTCTGTAATTTTTGTTGAAAGTAAATTTTTGTTGTAACAGAAGATTTCTCTGAGCTCTGAAAATAATAAAAATCCCTCTCTCACTGGTTTTCCCCTTGTGGTTTTTTTCTGGGCCAAGTTTGACCAAAAATCTCTCTGCGTTTTATTTTCTGAATATGGTGCTGCTGATATAAATTTATTTCTGCATTAAATGTTGTTCAAAATCCTCCTGTTTCAATTCTGAAATTTTGTTTATATGCTGAGTATTTATGGTTGTCATAAATCTGGGTTTTGGGCATTAAACACTGATAAAAATCAGCGAGACTTGAAACTGGGTGGGGTCTGAAAATTTACATATTCTCTATAAGAAAAGTTGTTGGGTTTTTTTCCCTTTTGTAGAAGGGTTTCCCAGGATAAACTACTGCTTTATATTGCAATATATGCTTAGCTCGGGAGAAGGCACGCGTAGGTGCCGATGGTTGGGTGGCGATGGTGTAGCATCGCCTATGGTGAAACGAGCATGCAAAAAGAAGTTCAAATTGCTATCGTAAATCTAATGTTAACAAAACTAATGAAAATTCAGCATGGAATTAGAGCAAGTTTCCTTCAAAACAGTCTAATCACTCGAAGGAAGATCGTGAGATTTACCACATTGCTGCAATTTTCCGCCGCTCAAGACCTAAACCTTGTCAAGCTCATTGAGCAACCTATTTGGAAAGTTGCAGTTGCAATGCCAGTTGCAGTTTCCATCTGCCAGTTGCTAGTTGCGCAAGCCTTGAGATTAGAAGACAAGTTGAGGTACGGACTTGTATATGGTTAAAATTGTATCATTATCATGAGGGTGTTTGTAGGAGAAGGGATCTATTTTCTAAGCGACAATATGTAGATCCAAGGGATCTCAGATGCAGTGCATTCAGAGAAACAATGTGCCCTTCCTGGAAGTGAAGACTCCTGGTTTGATTGTTTTGATATGCCTCTAGTTGTTATGGAATTATTGTTATCTTATGTTGCATTCTGATCTATTGAAGTTATGATCATTATGAGGTGCACTTGTTTGTAAGCTAAATTGATCTCCTCTAGGAGATATTCTTGTTCTTCTTTCTTGTTCTGGGAAGGTTATCTTGTTAAATCCCATGGAAGTTGCCATGGAGATGTTTTTGTTCTTGTTTCTTGTTCCAGACAGGTTACCATGGAGGAAAGTCACCACTGATAGCTTTGAGAGGGAGCTATAGTGACAATTGCAGAAGAAAACATATTAGATAGTCTCTAGTTTGAGACATAAAGCAATCTCACTAGACAAGGAGTTTGTACAGATTGGCAGTTCGACCAATTCAGGGCTTGATGCATGATTCTATCAGTCTGAGTGAGTTATGGCATAGGAGACTTGCTCATTTGCATTATAGAGCTCTTCCCGCTCTAGGGAAGATGGTGATAGGTCTTCCAGCTCTTCGTGTAGAGCATGATGGTATTTGTAGAGGTTGTGCTCTTGACAAGAATGTCAAGGGATCTTTTTCGGGCAGTGACAACAAATCCAAGGGGGTCTTGGACTTTGTGCATTCAGATTTGTGTGGGGCTATGACAATTGCTTCCTTGAGTGGATACTTATACTATGAGATCTTCAAACTTTGATTTTGAAAAATATGACTCCTGAGAAGGCCTTCACCGGAGTGAAGCCTGAGGTTGGACACTTCGAGATCTTTGGGTGTCCTATTTACATTCACATACCCAAGGAGAAAAGGACGAAGTTAGACCCTTCAGGAAAGAAGGGTACATTTGTTGGGTATAGTGAGTCTTCATAGGCATATCAGACCTACATCCCAGGGCATAGATAGATTGAGGTGAGGATGGATGTTTCCATTGAGAAGGAGGTAGCCTTCAGGAGATCTAGAGGATCTCACATGGAGATTGATAGTAAGGCAGGAGGATATGGTATCTTCTCCCCCTCACCCTTCAACAGTTCAAAGGGAGACAGCTGAGCCCACACAGAAGTTGAGCTCGTTGGTCCAGTTGATCCTGTGGATCATGTTGATGTTCCCAGAGATATTGCAGTAGTCCGGAAGAGTCATGCATGGGATCGTTAGAGAATGTCTCATGTAGTTGATCATCACATGTAAACTCGGCTTAGTCCATCGAGGAGTACGACCTGGAGAATGTCTCACGAAGTTGCAATCATCAACACTCTGAGAGCTTCACACAACTCTAGTTATCACAATGAATCACGGGGATTGTTAGAATATTGTGCTCGTTTCACCATAGACAATGCTACACCATTGTCAGCCAACCATAGGCACAAAGCCACCCCCGAGCACCTTAACCTTTGCTAGATAGAATGATTCCGAGAAGACACACTAGAACCAACAGATAAACCAAGAGAGTGTGCCTTCTCTAAGGCAGCGCACAATTAAGAGTACCAAAAAAAGCTGAACAAGAGTGTGTTGCACCACTGTAGATGCTACAACTCTTCTTCCAAACTTGCGCACTACTTTTGTTGCTACTGCACTTCTAAGCTATGCACACCAACTGAGTGAGTGTGTGTTTTTCCAAATGAGCTAAAACGCCTTCTATTTATACTAATCTAGCCAGGTGAACATGTGTCTTTTTAAGTAGGGTCGACCTATCCTTTTTTGCATATAATACTTCAATATTACTTATTTTGTTGAGTCGACTTGTCTTTTAGGGTTTTCACACATATGTTTAGGTTTTCTCTTGCTTCTAGAATATTCTATTCTAGTCAAAGGTTCATCCATGGAGGTTAATACCACTCGCAGCTACCAAAACGTCAACACTTCCTCGTAGTGATCCAGAATTGGATCTCGGGACCAAAATGGGTCCAGGAAGGCCTAAAAATCAAAGTTCTCATAATGGCTTCAAAACGTACGTGTGCGTAGGCCTCGTCGATACAAATCCAACACAACTTGAATGGGCTCAAACGAACGTTGTATGCTCCAGATATCATGATATGTTCATTTTGCCAAACATGCAAAAAGTCAACGCTGATGTCAGCATGACATCATGTTGACGTGGAAGCATCTGGAGGTGACACGTGGCAGATGACAGTACAGTGACGTGGACAGGTTGCTAACGTGGCAGGTATATGTGGACCAATCAAGGAGTGACATGTGTCACCACTGCAAGGGTGACACATGGCACATCCGTACTGATGACGTGGTAGGTCCGACACATGGCAGGTACAGTGGCAGGTGACTAGGTTGACAACTCGACAAACAAGTGGACCAACGGTTGATTGACACGTTGCATGTTTGGGCAAGTGGTGAGGTGCCATGTGGCACCCATTTATTGGCTCGTTTGGTTTTTGGCAAAATGTTGGACTCCATGAGGTTTGAACCCGCGACCTCGGGCGTGGACGAATGACTTGGCAGGGTCGGGCTAGCCAGCCCGCCCTCGCTTTGGGTCTTAACCATATGTGGGTTCATTTATATTTAAATTTAAATGTATAGTATGGTGGCGGAGTTTAGGGCTAGGGCTAAGCCCCAGCCCTCGACGGACATTCCATATAACCATACCACAATGCAACGACTATGTATTGTGTTGGCACATTTGGTAACGGTCTAGCCCACGGTTTACGTTACTGGCCACATAACACCATATGACCCGGGACTCTACCATTTGGCGCGAAGGATAAGGGCTACCCCCGGTCAGTCGAGCTAGCCCGTTGACCATGGGCTTAACCAATGACTAATGACCAGGGCTTAAACAAGGCACGTGGAGGTATAAGGTGTGGGCATATGCCATGACCTGTGACCAAGGGCCGAGAGTTAAGGGCCAGCCCAGCGCGCGCACGAGCCTGAGGCCACATGGAGGCTCCTACATGACCAGGGGCGCGGAAGTAAAGGGGGCTACGCCCTAATTTGCCCAAAAGTGGTTTTAATACTTTATATTATGATTTTTTTATGATTTTCTCAACAGATTTGTGGGATTTTGGTCATTTTGGGGGGATATTGGGCCCTTTTTGAGGCCAGATCTTGGGGAGAAGTTGGAAGGTTGTTACCAACTTCAGATCTATATAAACCAGGGCCTCTTGAATCCATGGGAGGAGGTTCAGTGCAGGTTTATGCTGAAGATTTTCCAAGCCATAGCCATTTTTATGCAGGGAAGTTGTTGAGGAGAACACCTTTGCGGGCCATTTTTGAGAGCTCCAGTTATCCGTTTTCAGTGCCGTCAATTTTGTTGGGTTCCAGAGATCTGGTAGAACAAGACCAGATCAGTTTGTAATCCTTTTGGCACCGTTGTGATGTACTTTTAAAGATTTGAACAGAAATAAGAAAGCCTCACCCACTGAGACAAAGGCCTGGAGACGTAGGCGAGATTGTCGAACTTCGTTATCAACTTCTCTTGTTATGGTTTGTTGTTGCATTATGTTTACTTTCAGATCTAAATATCTTATCATGGCTGCAATGTTTCTTTAGATTCTTCCTCTTTCATTCATCTTCCTAAATGGTTAATTAACACATGCATAATAACACAACCATTGTCATTTAAAAGATCTTTTCGGATCACTTAGCTAGGGAGGTATTTAACCAAGATGTTCCCTTTTGGTCTTCATAGCCTTGCTCACTATGCCATGATCCTCTCATCATGGTTACGCGGACCATGCTACTGGTAGCATCATTACGTCACACATGGATGCACCCATATGCAAGTGTCAATCTTGTCTAGGGGCCACAACTCGCTAGAGAACACTACAACTACACCTCGTAGTGTGTGTCGCCATCATCGTCATGGGCTACACCCACATGATGTGCTCACCCATGGTTACACCCATGTCGTGAGTATCACCATTACTAACATCATTATCCATCCATCTCACATGGCATGGGAAAGACCTACATGGTCTTGCAGACTGGTAGCATCACCAGAGCTACACAGGCTATCTCATGATCACCCAGATCATATTACGAGAAAAACCATCACAACCATACATGGTCTTGACTACGCCACTAGCGTACCAGATTGTCTCACTGGTGTAGCAACATCTCAACATACCAGATCATCTCACTGGAGTAGCCTATAGCTCGGCATAAAGCCTAAAACTCGGCACAAGGCCTACAACTCGGCATGAAGCCTACAACTCAGCACAAGGCCTACAACTCAGTACAAAGCCTACAACTCGGCATGAATCCTACAACTCGGCACAAGGCCTACAACTCGGCACGAAGCCTACAAATCAACATGAAGCCTACAACTCATTACAAAACCTACAACTTGGCACAAGGCCTACAACTCGGTACGAAGTCTACAACTCGGCACAAAGGCCTACAACTTGACATGAAGCCTACAAGATCCTTCTTTTCGAATTCTTCCATCAACTCCCTCTAACTGAGAGAATCCTCGAACCACGCTTCCATTTGCTGCATGCCCCTATGCATCTTGCAAAGTGTCATGAAACCTTGCTTCTTCCTAATCATTGACTCCCTATGAAGTTTGACTCCCTCTAAGTCCTTTCAAGTCTTGCTTTCTGTGGTAACCTTCCTGGAATACGTAGGATAAACAAGGTGTCCTGCTTGAGAACAAGAACAAGAAATATCTCCTGATATGCAAACCTGGAGTCTGGCTATTGTTTTGTTTGAGTTGTTTTTCTTCTGAGACAAATATTCTTTCCAACCTGGAGAGTGTGTTGTTCCTCTGAATGTATTAAATCTGAGATCTTTCTAGCTCTACGATTGCTTCTTGGGAAAAGATCCCTTCTCTTTCCAGAGATTTAGATCTGCAGTAGTTGCTTTTTATTGTTTCTCCTACTCCACTTTCATGTGCTTGGAAGCTCCAAAAATCAAACTCTTCATCCTTTGACGCCTGTTCTTCAATCTGTGGTTCCATAAATTTTCCCTTTGTTCTTTGCAAGGATGATGTCAATACTTGTCTTCCATGCTCTACCAAGAGACCATGCTTCTGCTGTGCCACTCTGATTTTATGGAGGAAGTCATGACTGTCTTTGAATTTGACCTTGACCAGTCTTTTGACTTTTGTCTTCCATAATTTTTCCCTTTGTTCTTTGCAAGGATGATGCCAATACTTGTCCTCCATGCTCTACCAAGAGACCATTCTTCTGTTGTGCAACTCTGATTTTATGGAGGAAGTATCACTGTCTTTGAATTTGACCTAGACCAACCAAACCTTGACTTTGACCCCAAAAATTCAACTTTGACGTTTTTGATGGCTGAGGGCACCAAGAGATGTGTTGGGTTAGGGCGCACTAGGATATCCAAGAATTATGAAAAATGCTTCACTTAAAGTGCCTGAATAATTAGGTTAGGGTTTGTTATTGCTGCAATATCAGAAACCCTAGTTGCAACTGCAATTGTGCTACAACGAGCTTGACAGAGAGTTGTGGATCTACCTTCTAGTGGTTAGATTGTTTCGAATGTGGTGTGGGCCCATAACTTGTTAGAATATTGTGCTCGTTTCACCATAGACAATGCTACACCATTGTCACCCAACCATAGGCAAACAACCATCCCCGAGCACCTTAACCTTTGCTAGATAGAATGATTTCGGGAAGCCATACTAGAACCAACAGATAAACCAACAGAGCGCACCTTCTCCAAGGTAGCGCACAATTAAGAGTACCAAAAAAAGTTGAACAAGAGTGTGTTGCACCACTACAATTATTGTTGCTCCTCTTCTAGACTTGCGCACTACTTCTGTTGCTACTGCACTTCTAAGATATGCGCACCAACTGAGTCAATGTGTTTTTTTCCAAATGAGCTAAAGAGCTTTCTATTTATACTAATTTGGCCAGGTGAACATGTGTCTCTTCAAGCATGGGACCTGTCCTTTTCTGCATATAATACTTCAATATTACTTATTCTGCTGAGCCGACTTGTCTTCCAAGGTTTTCACACATTTGTTTAGGTTTTCTCTTGCTTCTGGAATATTCTATCCTAGTCAAAGGTTTATCCATGGAGTTTAATACTTCCCACAGCTACCAAAACATCAACAAATACCTCCCTAGCTAAGAGGGAGTGTTGATGTTTTTGGTAGCAACGGGAGGTATTCACCTCCGGGATAACTTTTCTTATAGATGAAGATGCCAAGAAGTCAAAGAAGATCCCACAAGAGAAGTTGACCTCACAGAAAATAATAAAGAAGAATTATAATGCTCCAGAAGAGATGTCGACCCCACAGGAAAAAGACAAAGAGAAAATATATTTTCCAGGAAGATAGGTCGGCCCTATTGGAAATTACACCTGCCCAGTCCAGTATAAATAAAGATGACGCCTTCCTCATTTGTCACACTCTCTCACTTACCTAGAGTGCAAGTTTAGTGGAGAGCTTCAACTGTAGTTGTCCAACAAAATTGGAAGGAAGAATGGCGCACTTTGGTTAGGGTTTATCTTTTGTCTTGATGGTGTGCTAGTGGAGGCCATCTACGCTAGCACTCTGGATAGGGTTTAATGTTGTTGCATTGTTGGGTTATCTCTTGTGGAGATAAGTATTCTTCTTTGTTGGTTTGCTCTGGTAGATAGAGCTAGTTCTTGGAAAGGATATTCTCTATAAGAAAAGTTGTTGGGTTTTCTTCCCTTGTGTAGAAGGTTTTCCCAGGATAAGCCACTGCTTTATATTGCAGTATATGCTTAGCTTGGGGGAAGGCACGTGTAGGTGTCGATGGTGTAGCATCGCCTATGGTTAAACGAGCATGCAAAAAGAAGTTCAAATTGCTATGGTAAATCCAATGTTAACAAAACTAATGAAAATTCAACAAGATCATCCTAATTCCACCCCACACAAGGAATTTATCCATCCCTTAGCGATATGGAACACCTGTTTCAGAGTAGTTTGTTCATAACTCCTACAACTAGTCCTCCCCTTACAATTGGTACAGTTGTTCTAAAATCAGTCGAGGTATCTCTTCCATTCAATTCTTCAACTCTTAACATTGTGGTAAGTGCTTCAACACCTCAGGTATCATCTTTTCATTCCTCGGCTCCTTTGGTCATAGTCCCAAGTCCTGGTCCTTTAGTTATTTCATGTTCTTCATCTACTTCAAGTTCTAATAACATGGTTGGGAAAGTAACTAGGTTTACATTCAATGTGTTTGTTCCTTTAAACATAGTTGCTATTCCAGGGCAACCACATGCTTTACCTACTACTAGTTATGTCAAAAAGTTGCCCAAATTTCAGGGGAATAACGCCATCAATGCGTAGGAACACATAGACCAATTCTAGAAAGTATGTGATGATGAAGGAGTTGAGCCTGAGGATGTAGCAATGAAGATGCCCGTCTAAACTTTGGAAGGTGAAGCACGCTCATGGTACAAGAGTCTCCAAAATAACTCTATTAACGGATTGAATCCATTATTCGAAAAGTTCTTGGAGAGATGGGGTGAGAAACATGATACCTCTTTCCTACTTAGAAATTTTACTGATCTTAATAAGAAAGAGAATGAAATTGTTTTAGAATTTAATAAGCGTTTTGCAAAGGCTTATCATAAAATTCTAGCTACTCTTACACCCAATGTTGAGTTTTCTTTGATTTCATATTTAGAGAAGTTTGATGGAATTTTGGGTGTTTTGATCAGACAAAAGGTGCCCACATCACTGGATGTTTCCTACAAAACGACCATTACAACAGAGAAACACCTTTCTTTAGCCTCCGAATCCCAAGTCCCACTTATCTTGTTGCTTGACCCACAAGATAGGAGAACTTCTAACCCTCCTACGCAAGCATTGCATGAACCTAAGCAAGAAGAGGGAACCTCCAAGGATGCAACTTTTGGGTTAGTAAATGACTTGAGCAATAGGATAGTGAAGGTAGAGAAGATGCTTCAGAATCAATTAGTTGTCTCACAACCCAAACCCATCGACCAGAGGAGGCCTTACCAGTATCCCAAGAAGAAGGAGGAGCGCAAGCCCCCAACACAAGCATCCAGGACAAATTACATTGATTATGCCTCATCCAGTTTGTATTGTCGATCCTACCCCCTTTCCCTTACTGATTCATTGTGCGCTATCTTTGGCCAAACTGCACATCTTTATGAGCAAGGAGAGGACCCATCTAATAACCTAGATAACAATTTGAAAAAAGTGGCTGAATTTGAACCTATAGAAGAACCTTATGTTTTCCAAGCCTTAGATGTTACTAAGGTCACACCTCATAGCGCCTTTCAAGTGCCACAAGATTAGTGGAAAGCCTTGCAACCTGACTTGCAGCCACTTCACACTCGACTGGTTATTCAAGAAGACATCCAGAGAGCCAATGAAGTTGTTGCAATCAGAGTAGCAAAGCTCACAAAGCAATATGCGTGCAAAGGCAAAGCTCAAGTTCTTCCATCATTTCTTAGAGGTGAGGGTTCTACTGCTCAGGTAAACAAGAACCTTCCTCCTTCCTTGTTACCTCTTTCAGTTCGAATTCGATCTGAAACATCTTGTTTTTCATTAGAGAATGAGCTTGCTAAGATAAAGATTCATGTTCCTTTAAGAGAATTAATTCACATGCCTAGTCACAAAGAGTTCTTGGATAGGTTCCTAGGAATTAGGGGTGAGGTTAACCTTGCAGATGAATGTCCACATGTCTTCCTTGGCCTTGGTAAGGCAAACAATAATCCTACCCCTTTCTATTGTTCATTTAAGGTTAATGGTTTGATTATACGAAACTGCATGCTAGATTCTAGTGCATCTAACAATATCATGACTCTTGAAGTTATGCATGAGCTTGGATTACAGATCACCGAACCTTGTTGGAATGTGCAAGCAGTGGATGCTAGGGAGGTGCCTTGTTGTGAGGTTATCAAGGATTTACAGATTTGTTTGCTGGCAGCCCCAAAGAAGATGTTAGTCATGGATGCACTTGTCATAGATTGTCCTATATAGTGGGGTATGCTCCTTTCGAGACAGTGGGTCGCAGATGTAGGGGGTTCCATGCAGTTGGATCTGTCATATGCCGACATTCCTATTTCCCAGGTTGAAAAGGTAAGACTTTACAAGGAACATAAAATGATGCACAATCTTGAGGAACCCTGAGTTAGAGACAATAACTACCTTTACCCAGACATAAGAGACCCTGATGCGCAAGAGACAGACATGGGTGCATACATGCTTTCATAAATTCCTGAAGTACCGATGCCTTTTGTACTAGAGAGTGAACTTGAGCATTCGTAGGTTTAGTCCATGAATTTTGATGGTGCAAAGCACAACAGGGATCAGGTGCAGGTGTTGTCATCATTGCTCCTTCAGGTATGATATTTCCATTTTCTTCACGTTTATAGTTTAATTGTACTAACAACATGGTAGAGTACGAGGCTTTGCTATTTGGTTTGCGGAAAGATAGGAAGATGGGAATCAAACTACTGAAGGTGAAGGTGATTCTGAGCTTATCGTGAATCAAGTAAGAATGAAGTGTGAAGCTCGAAACCAAAGGCTAAAGAGGTATAGACATGCAATGTGGGATGAGATTGAGTATTTTGATGCATTTAACATTTCTCACATTGATAAGACTTTAAATGAAATGGTTGATTCTTTGGAAACTGTTGCTACCTTGTTTACACCTTGGATGGCTAACCCTTATATTACACACTTATTTGAGGTTTATTTTCGTCCTTTTGTTCCGAATAACAAAGGATCTTGGCAAGTTTTTAAAAATGATAGACATATTTTGAACTTTTTGAATTTTGTTAATGAGTTTGCTAATCATAACATTGATGAAATACAAGAGAGAGAGGAGGTCCCAGTGATTCAGTTGAAAAGTAACAAAATTCCTAAGGGTTTAGTGTCGTTAGAAGATTTATTTGATAGGTCGGATGCTTTTCAAGGAACTAATAAATCTTATATTGATGATCAGGTTGATGAGGTAGACATTGGCAACAAGGATACACCAAGAATCATTAAAGTCAGTAAGGGATGCACACCAGAAGAGAAAAGGAAGATTGTTAGGTTGATAAGAGAGTATAGGGGTGTATTTGCATGGTCTTACAACGAGCTTAAGGCCTATGACCCAAAGATCATTAACCATGTAATACCATTATTAGAGGGCACCAAACCCTTTAGGCAAAGATTGAGATACATGAATCCTAAGGTGGTGCCCATGATTCAGAAGGAACTCCAAAAGTTGTATGAAGCATAGATCATTGAACCAATCAGGTATTCTCACTGGGTAGCCAACTGTGTATCGGTAAGGAAAAAATCATGGGAGATTCACATTTGTATTGATTTTAGAAATTTGAATTGTGTGTGTCTCAAAGACAACTACCCCTTGCCTAGCATGGAACACGTTGTTCAAGAAGTGACCGGATTAGGTATGATGTCCATGTTGGATAGTTTCTTTGGTTACAATCATGTATTGGTTACCAAGTGTGACAAGTATTAGACAACTTTCATTACTCCTTGGGGAACTTATTCATATATTTGTATGCCTTTTGGTTTGATGACTCCTTGGGGAACTTATTCATATATTTGTATGCCTTTTGGTTTGATGAATGTTGATGCAACTTTTCAACGTGCTATGGATTTCACTTTTTTGGATTATTTGTTTAAATTCTTAGTAGTATATCAGGATGACTTGATTATTTATTCGAAAAATAAGAATGACCATATTGATCATTTGAGAAAACATTTTGACAGGTGCAGGTCTCTTGATATATCTCTCAACCCAAAGAAGTCAATTCTTGGGGTGTTTGAGGGAAAGTTGCTCAGGCACATTGTGTCCAAAGAGGGAGTAAGGATAGACCTTGAAAGGGTCAAAGGTATTATGGAGATCCCACTCCCATCTAGCCGGAAGGGCATTCAATCATTCTTTGGTAGGATTAACTTTGTGAGGCATTTTATGTCGAACTTTGTGGAGATAGCCAAGCCCATATCTGATATGTTGAAGAAAAACCATGACCTCAAGTGGAGTGACGAAGCCAAGAAGGATTTTGACAACATTAAACAGGCTTTGTGTCACTCACCTATTCTTATTAGTCTCGATTATGCTAAAGATTTTCAAATTTTCTCTTTTGCTTCTGATTCAACTATGGTTGTTGTGTTATTGCAAAAAAATGATAAGGGATTGGAGCAACCTATAGCTTTCATGAGTATGGCCTTGCAAAAAGAGGAATTGAACTACAAGTCAATGGAGAAGCAAGCCTATGCTCTCGTGAAGGGGTTGGCACACTTTAGGCCTTACTTTTGGAACTCGAGCTTATGTTCCCCACCCCATGGTCAAGGACATTTTGGTTCAAAAGGATTGTAATGGAACCAAGAGGAGGTGGATCACTAAGATCCAAGAGTATGATTTAGAAGTGAGGCCTACCAAGTTGGTAAGAGGCCAATGTTTAGCAAGGTTGATGGAAGAGAAGAACTTGGAGGCTATCGAGGATCAACGGGTAGTTTCTCAGGTAAACCTCTTAACCAACCCTTTCAAGAATTCAAATTGGTATCAGGATATCATTTTATATTTGGAAAATTTGTCATATCCCCCTAACTTTACCAACACGCAAAGACGATCTTTGCAGCTTCGTGCTGCAAAATATTGTTTGTGGCGGGGGCGATTGGGGTGGAGGAATCCCAAAGGAATGATCTTGCAGTGTGTGGACTTGGAAGAGTCCAAGGAGCTCTTGAAAGAGATTCATTCTAGAGTGTGTGGTGGGCATTTTTCTTCTCGAACCACCGCACACAATATTATGCACACAACCTACTATTGGCCAACACTTTTCAGAAATGCGCACTCTTTTGTTCGAGCATGTGAGGCATGCCAGAGATTTGAAGGCAAGCAAAAGCTTCAGGCTCTGCCTTTGAATCCAGTCATTGTGGAGACCCCTTTACAACAGTGGGGTCTCGATTTTAGTGGGTAAGCACAGAGTTCCAGTGCAGGACATACATGAATACTAGTAGACACCGATTACTTCACCCAATGGGTTGAAGAAGTGCCACTTAGGACATCTTCTAGTGCTACTATTATCATGTTTTTGGAGGAAAATATCCTCACTAGATTTGGTGTCCCACAGAAGATCACGATTGATAATGCTAGTTGAGTTGCATTTTTTTCTCGGTATGGTATTACTTTGGCTCACGCGGCCAATTACTACCCACAGGGAAATGGCTTAGCAGAATCAAGTAACAAGAACTTAATTAGGATAATCAGAAAGACAGTCGGGGACAACAAGAGAGCTTGGGACAACTATCTCAAATTTTATTTATGGGAAGATAGAATCGCATGAAAAAGATCAACTAGTAAGATTCCTTTTGAGTTGGTCTACGGATTAAATTCAGTATTGCCTATTAACATGAAGTTGTCTGCATATAAGCTATTGGGACAATTTTCCACCAACAAGGAAGCATTGCAAAACCACATTGACGAGTTGGTACAACTAGAGAAAGATGGACTTATGGCTTATACCCAATTTATAGACTGTTGACCGCCTATTCAGCTAGGGGGTCAACTCATGTGCCATGAAGATGTGAATCATCAGATGCAAGTATGTTGAAGACAGTTTGGTTCTACTGGGCATTTTATGCCTCTAGCACAAAATTTTGTAAACGAAATTTCCGCACCCCTACGTGGGTTAATAATGTAATAAGTCTGCATGGATCATAGTTAGGTCAGGTACCTTGGGATGTTTTCATTGGGAGAATACTGACGAAGCTGGCACACCAGGAGAAAGATGGACCATGGGTTTTATACCTAATTTATAGACCGCTGACCGCCTTTTCAACTAGGGGTCAACTCATGCGCCATGAAGATGAATCATCGATGCAAGTATGTTGAAATACTTGTCTCTCACTGGCATTTTATGCCCTTAGCACAAAATCCCTTTGTAAACTAAATCTCCAAGACCCCCACGCACACACACGTAATAAGTCCTGCATGGATCATAGTTATCGCAATTGGACAAGCCTTCTACTGGGGAGAGTCTCTTCACCCAGTGGCCTTTTCATCCCCTGTGTCATTTCCAATCAGCCAAACGCTGATTCCCACGAGTTCTTTCCCCTCACACACCCTGCACACCTCCAAAGCGGTGAACCACAAGCTCTAATGGTTCATCTCTTTTGGTAGCTACATTAGGAATGATGTAAATGACCATGTTAGACATTGTAGAAAGTTTCATGGAATTTCATCTAGTCTAGATAGTTTTTTACTTAATTAAATCTAATTAATTTTCCTCTAAGGTTGGAATTTTAATTATTTAATTAATTAAATGTTTCTCTGAGCAAATATTGTAAGAACTGGGTCCTGGACTTTTGATAGGTATTTGTGCTCAAAAGAATGGAATAGCACACCCTACAATTCATGGACTAAGTTTCAGCCAATCGGACAAGTTTTGTTATGTATTTGTCCGTTCCTGAGTGTCACTACTTAAAACAACAATTTTAATTCTGTTAAGTAGACATTGCCGAAATGTCAATAATTGTAATAATGAGTTAGAATATGTGAAATGTTGAAATGATGGTTAGAGAGATCCTCCTACATAACATAATCCTCCCAACCTTTTCCAACCTATTTCCTAAATCCACTTTCCCCACCTTCTTCTTACACTCAAAATCATGCCTCCCCTTAGGGATTGATGTCTTTGGTGGAGGTTGTTGTGACTTATTTGGGGCCCCTCTCATAAGTTATGACTCCTTTGACCCCCACATCACTTCCTAGATGATCCCACTCTCTTTCTTTCATTAACTCTCCATTCCTCTCCATTTTCACCTTTTTTTTTGCTCCTCCAGAGGAGTTATGCCCCTCTTCTCTAGAAATCCCACAAAATGTGATTTTTTTTTAAATTATTTGAGACTCTTCCTCTCCCTTGACATCAATCCTGCGCCTCTCCCACACCTTCTTTTGCTTTTGATCCTCAATACTCTCCTACATTTTTCTACACTAGATCTTAGCTTAAACCCTAGATGGTGTGTTCTAGCCTTGAAATCTACTCATTTGCTTGGTGGATAGATTTATTGATCCAAGAGATGTAGGTTTGCTTCTCCAAGTACAAATAGATCTCATTTCTCCTCCCTAACTCACCATATCTTGAGCCATTGTTATGCTACTGATCTCTCCACCTTCCTCTCCTACTTTTCTGTCTTACTCATTTCACCTTGGCTCCAGGTTTGGAGGCATTTCTCCAACACCTCTTGGAAATAACAATAAAGCGAAACTTTGGAGGATATTCTAGAAGATCTACAAGTATTTTGGCTCTTGCAAACATATGAGGTATAATCTTTCAATTTGATATGATGCATGCATGATAGATCTTGGGTAAAGTATTTCATTTGAGTAGGCTTTTTGCAAAGAGTATTCTGTGAATCTATATATGTGGTTAGCCAGATAATGCTATTTCACTCTATTAGCTTAACCCTCCATAATATCCATTGTATGCATGCTATTGTGCTGAGTTTTTGGCAAGTTGAACCCTCAAGGGCTCTCATTTGATGTGCCTTGGGTAAAAGTCTATTTTTTGAGACTCTCATACACTCCAGGAAAGCTTCTCATATTGCTTCTTGTTCTTATATTTCTGTTGTAGTCCATATTTCAGCTTAGCATACTTAGTCTTATGGTCACAAAAACTTAAAAATTTTCATAATTTCTACAAAATTTTGCCCCTAAAAGCCAAATTTTTCCAAGCTTGCATTGTTGTGTGTAGCTCTCCCAGCAAGGGAAACCTTGTTGTTTTCGCAGGTATATCAGATCTGATTTACCTGCAAAAACAACAAGCTTTCCCTTGCTAGGAGAGCTACACACAACACTAGAAAACCCATCTAGGGATTGGTAGCTATCTCTTTAACCTCCTTTCATTTTCAGCAAGTTTTAGCTGCCTACACCTTGGGAGAGTGTGATTGATCAAGCCAACCCCCAAAAATCGCTGGGCTAGATTTGATTTCATTTAAGTTTCTTTTTATTTTCCAAAACTCTTTGGCACAAAATTGGTAGGTTTGCCTCCACCTTTTGCCATTGAGTGGTTTGTCTTGATTTTACATTTCTCTTTCAACTTGATCTAATCTTAATAATTGTCTACACCTTGAGAGAGTAACCCCAAAAATCGTATGGCTAGGATGCTATAGATATGTGATGGTTTATATGTTTCAAATGGATTAGTATGCTCTAGAATCATCATCTTTATCATATCATCTTAGTTTAAGCCCCTAAGACACATTTACATTTACATGCTTTGAGTTCTCTTCTTGCAAATATTTTACACTTTAAGCATGGTGCCTTGGATGAGATAGATTACATGGTTAAATTTATATCTTAAAGCAATCTTATTCTTGGGCATTCATAACTCTCATAATTTCATTCATGTTCATGGATATGTGAATGGTGTAGGACCTAGATCTTTATTCAGCAAGTCTCTATTTCACTTAACACATTTCCATATATGCACAACATACACACAAGTGGTTTTAAATTTCTTCATTTGTTATAATTGTTGGCAAGTTGTTCTTGCCCTGCTTCATTTCCTTCTTCAAGCTTACATACATGGATGATGAATGACAATGACATGTTAATCATAAGTTTATCTTATGACCATTGGCATTCATGTTCATGTGTTTTATGAATAACGTTCTTTTACTTCACAACACACCTGGCTTCAAGCACTTTGCAGCTTCGGTTTTGGGCCCAAATCACACTTTTCGAACACTTAAAACACCTCTAAAACACTCAAAACACACCTAAAGACTCACCAGAGAGTCATAATAACATTTTAGGACAACTTAGATAGCTCTAATCTGGCCATTCCCACCATCTAAAACGGGTTTTGAGGAAAACAACGGAAGGAAATGGCGGGACTGTCCTGATCAGCTTCCTGTGGGTGTGTCCTTTTCCGGAAGTACTCTTTAATTGTGGCTATCAGCTAGGGTGGGCCTCGTTTGCCTCACTATCTTGAGCACCTGGCAGTAATTTGGCAATAGGAGGAGGAGGAGGTTTATGGCTCCAAACATAGTTAGGGGAGGGAACAATAAAATTTACTTAACTTTTTAAGAAACTTCCTAATCACCTAGCGCTGTATAGAAAATCCATGTGTTGGGGATCTTAGATGAATGTTAGGAACACACATTGCAAGCACGTTCATGTTTACAAGTCTTAATTTCAATCTTATGGTTTCGTCTTTTTAAATGTTTTAGATTTTTTTATGAGCATTGGAGTTTATAAAACTACACATCTTTTTATGCTTATGGTGGTGATTCAAGAAGAAGTTGAGTATCCCATTTGGGGAGGCATCATCTTTTTGGATCTTGAGTGCTTTAGTGGTTGCCATTGAAAAGCACCAGAGTAACTGGTATTAGCATGCTTGGATTATGTGATTGATATTGAGTTTGAATATTTCCTAAACTTTCACTTTGGGCATCATTGTATATTTTGTTCATTTGTATCTTTGTGTGTTGTAACATCTCTTATTCTTTATTGTAAGTAATTGTATGCTTGTTTGTGGGGATAGTTTCAAAATATTTTTACTTGTAATATTTTTGTAATTGACTACCTCAAACTTAGTTGACCTCTTTCCCAACATTTAGGCACTAGTTGTTGGATTTAGGGAAAGCGTCAAGTTTTGTCATTTCAATCTTGCACTTTGCCTGTCGCCAGCATCTTAGGCTGTATTCCCCAAACCTTTGTAAATGTTCAAAAATCAACCTTGTGAATTTTAAAGTTAAATCATATCTAGCAACTAGGGTCTACCCTGGCTGCTTCCCTAGGAGTGAGCCTAGAAGGAAGAGGTTCCAGTCAAGGTGACAGTGTGGACTGTGAACCTAGGCATTGTGCCTCCAAGGACACACTAAGTGAGCTGGACTTTGCTCACGTTTGCAAGTGTGTATTAGGACGGCAACACAGACTATCAAGCACACATAAAAGAGATATTTGAAAGGAAGGAAAAAGGAAAGAAATTTCATATTGGTGACATGGTCTTGTTGTGGGACAAGAAAAACAAGAAATCAAGTGACCACAACAAGTTCGACAGTCTTTGGTTGGGCCCATACATTATTGATTCATCAGTAGGGCCTAACACATTTCAACTGACTAATTTGGAGGGTGAACTTATAGGGTTTCCTGTCAATGGGCAATGCCTAAAAATATTTCAATGACGGGCATAGTCCCAAACAATTTTGGGGTTTTTGGGCGATGTTAGAGTAGTGTTAGAGTAGGTCCTTTTCCTTTTCCGCATTCTCTTTTTAGTAGTTTAGCTTGTTGATTTTTTTGCAAATTTTAGGAAAACAATCTACATTTTCCTTGCAGTGTCTTTTCCCCTCAGTTATTTGCTTCAGTCTTTTGCATAAAGTGTCGTTGATTTTTCCAAAGTCATATCAACATGTGGTCGTGTCTTGTGTGTCTTTCCTTTCATGAATAAATGGTTGTCCACTAGTGCTTTTCTTGGGTCAAAATTTGAATGTCTATCTATCACATGTCGAGCCTTTGTGTCTATCATTAGAGTGAGCCTGGATGGGGGTCCCGTCTGTCATGTTCATGAAGCATTAATCCTTTAGGATGGGTAGTTTGAGGAGACATAGGAGAGTCTTGAATCATCTTATGTCTTGTCTCCTCATCTCTTATCATTGAGCCTTCTACTTTGAGTCAGTCAACCCCCCCTCATCCAACAATAGGGATATGGTACCTGGTAATTTCATCTTGATCTTCTTGAGTTATCACTTTGCGTTGAGGGAAGAGAGACAACATTGCTCTTATTTTTAGCAGGTCACCCTGTATCGACTTCAACACATTATCTATGGATGACCCAGAAGTAGAGCACCTTGGTAGCCGTTAGCCTCATTGGAGGTTATTTCGCATTCGACAAGGTTGAGTATCATTGGGCCTTGATTGGATGATCCTTGTCACTATTCGACTTAATAACATTTTTCACATTGTCAATTTGTGCTCGTACCTTAGGACCCATTGACATTATTGGTAGTGTTCCTTCACACTTCACAGGTGTTTACATTATTGACATATGATGAAGTGACTCTCTCCCTTGTGTCAACATCAACACATTTACCATGGGGAGGAGTATACATATTGAGTGGTAGCAAGTAGCGGATTTGGATGAGACCCCTTGTGTTTCTGTTTTTCATGGGAGGTTTATATACTTTGACTCCATGGCCCATTGGACATGCTTTGGTGTCATAGGCCAACTTACAAGGTCTTCTTTGTCAACTTACAAGGCCTTCTTTCCTTCCACACATTTACAAGGGTACATTTTGGTATGTATTTTTTCAGATTATCATTGGTACATCTTACAAAGTTCTCACATAGTAGTGTTGTTATAGATACAGAGATTCATATGGTTCTCAAGGTCCCACAGGGGGATCTCGTCCCCTTGAGTCGCCATTGTTAACCCCTAGATTTTCACCCTTGAAATATTGAGGGTTAAGAGCCAACATGAATTCCTTTGGCTGGCATTCTGAGATTCTCCCAGAGTTTAGCACTTATGGTTAGCAGAGGTTGGGAACTTGGTTCCCATTAGAGACAGGTATATGATCGGTACATGGTTGTTTGGTTCAGAGTTAGAGTTAACTTGGTTTCCCATGCATTTGAGAGAGAGGTCTACATACAACAGGTGTTGCTACTTTTTAGGAGACACGGTTTGAGTGGGTCTCTTGATAGTTTGGAGCAGTTTTGAGCATACAAAGATGGTCCTTGCATGATTCTAGGCCCGATAGCACTTTTCTGGGTGACATGCAAGAACTTTCTATTTTTAGCAGTTTGGGCTCTAGGCCCCAGATTCAAGTTTTGAGCACATGTTATTGATCCTTGAGACAATTTGAGTCTTTTGGAATTTTTCCGAGATGATTTGGCACATGTTTCTATTTTTAACAGGTTGAGTACCAGGGCTCACATGTCTATTCTAATTGTGGATTCAGATTCCTTGCTGAAAATTGAATCGAATGAGTATAATATCACGGACATGCAAGGACTTTCTATTTTTAGCAGTGTCTATTTTTAAACAGTGACACATGGCGGTGTTCTCCTAGGCATCCCAAGCGTTTGGGGAAAGTTTGAGTCAGATTTGACAAGTTTTGAATTTTTGGGACTGGATGGCTATTTTTTGAAATTTATATTTTTAGCAATCATCATCATCTCTAGCAGTGCCAAGTGGCAATATCAAATTCTGACATGTGGCAGAGTATCAGAGTGATGTGGCATCCACATGGCATGAGGGCACATTTTCCAAGATTGAGCATTTGAAAATAATTAATTGAGTCAGAGGGACACATTGATGAGGTGGCATTTCGCGGGAGAAAATTTAGCTAATATTGGCTGATTTTTCTCACTAATTTCTCCTCATATTCACTTTCCATACATTATTTCCTCAAAACTCGCCCTAATTTTGTTTTAAACATTAATTTCTTAAATTTTGGGAAATTCCCTAAAAAATAGGGCAAATTTTCCCTTAGCCATAATTCAATCATCCTTTTGTCAAATTTAGCGTGAAGACATGCGTTGGAAAGCTATTTTTAGCCTCCATGCATATTGAATCTCTTGTACTCCACAAAGCCAATGCGCTTTCATTCTCCCTCGTCACTTCTCCTTCTCTTCTTCAAGTGCGCCCTCCCTAATTTTAGGGCGCATTCTCCCATTCTAATGCGCATTTAACCCTCACTTAACATCTCATCACTCTCCCTCTCCCTTGCGCATGCAACCACCCTCATCTCACACTTAACCTTTTCTACCCATGCGCATATGTTCTATATCCTTCACTCATGTGCTCATGCTTCTATACTTTCTCTTTTTACTCATTCAAGTGACTTCCTCTTTCTCCCTTGGATATGCACCCTCATAGCAATATATTGGATGCTTCATTAGTGTTCTTGGTCGGTTCTTAGCATCACCAGTTTTATCCCCTATCCTAGGGATAACTAAGGATATCATGTCTCGAGGCCCACAAGTCCTAAACATGGAGTGTCGAGAGCCAAATGACTTGAGCATGGCCCTGGAGGGCCCATCTTTTCTTCAGTGCAGCTCACCTATCAGCATCAACAACATCCATCCCACCAGCATGGTCCTGAAGTAGCAGTAAGTCTTGCTCCATGAGGTAATGAGTCTGGGTATCATGGTATGTGTCACTCTGATTATTGAAGCACTTGAATATGTTGCACTGAATTCTCCTTCATTTCATAACGTTTGCTTGGAAATTATGCTCTTTAACATGCTCATACCTGGGAGGGTGACATAATGCCCTAGTAAGCCAATTCCCCTTTAGGATGAGTTGCCACTAGGTGGGTCTATGAAAGGTCATCGTCCATTCCCTGCATACTTACCACTTTCCATCATTATCCCTCTAATCTTCCCCCACCTGGGAAGGGTTGTACCTTGCCTTGTGGGAAGAAGGGGCTAAAGGCCCAGAGGGTAAAGTAGTTGGCAAGAGTTAAAAGCCAAAATGAAACCTTTGAGATACTTCGCCTAGGGATTCCCGAGAAAGGAATAAAAAGATTCTCAATAAGAAAAGGGAACCCATAAGATAAATCAAAACTCAAGGTACTAGTTGGTGGATGGGAGGTCTCATCATGAGATGACCTATTAGGACCATGGGCATGTAGCGATATGACACTACCATCTATCTGGTCACCAAACCATGGTAGTGTCTCTTGGTGGCATAACCAAGAGAAAGGGGGTCTCATCACAATCCAACTTTCTCATCTCCGTGAAATGCTTGTGTGGTCACCAAGCCAAGGCAGTGTTCCCCAGCTTTTCCCTTGAAAAGAAAAAAGACCAAAAGCAATAAGACTAAGAATAAAAGGCATTAAATGGGCTAGGAAACAATGGCATCCATGATAAGATGCAGCTTGCCCTCTACAGAGGCACCCACAAATCCCAAGGAGGTTGCAAGTCCCAAGGAACTGTGAAGCTAAGCTTGAGAGGAGTTAGCTTTTGTATCAGGTTCCTTTGTATTATTTTCTTGTTGCTATATTTGCTTGAGATCTCCATAATAAAATTTCTCTTCTAACTGGTTTTCCCCATGGGGGTTTTTCCAAGGTCATGTTGACCAAAAATACATGTGTATAAATTTTGTGGTTTGCTTATTTCCTTATCAGCATTTAGTGGAAATGATCTAGAGGAGTATTTTATGTTTTAATGCATGTTGAAAGAGATAACATTGGACAGCAAAACTATCCTAATTAAACCCTTCAACAAGAGACATTAAAAGAGCATTAAATCAAAGCTTAAGGGCAGATTCAATGGGCAGAAAAATCAGAACTAGTGGCTGTCCTAAAGCAGCAAGAAAACAGTCCTGAAATTTACCTTGAAAAACTGTGCCCGATAAGGTCATGGACAAACCTGTTGGGCAGCTCTTAGGAACCTCAAAATTCTTCAGTGCTTGCTAGCCTCTAGGGGGGGGGTCCCTAGGCACCTTAAGTACCTTGTTGTTGTCTTTAGGGATGATTTTTCGCATTTAAACCCAAAAAACATCGAGCTTTTTGTCTTGGACAGTGTGTCAAACAGTCCAAAAACGATGAGAAAAATATGGTTTTTTCTCTTGGAGGGTTCCTGCAGGGTTAGCACAATGATTATAGATGGAAATAGAACAGAAAACTACTCAAGAGACCAATAAAATTGTTGATTTTTCTTAGTGTTTTCTCACCCTGCAATTTATCCCAATCCCGGTTTCAATCACACCTTATCACTCCAAAATGTTTAATGCCCTTTTCCCAATATTAATGAAATTTGCAAACATTAATATGCATTAAATTTCG
>SNQJ01S0015173.1:152382-206443 GCA_010110895.2 Picea sitchensis
CCTTCGATTATTTTCAGTACCTGTATTGCATATATGGGACATCCCTTTCGACAACACTTTCTCATTTGCAGGGCTGATATTTGTCTCACCAAGACCGGTTTTCGGATCCCTTGGATGGTTATCCTTTGTCCTTCTTTGCTCACACATTCTAGGGTTTTATGGTAACAGTACAATTTGACCTTATGGGCGGCCAACCAGTCCATACCAATCAATAGGTCGTATGACCCCAGGGGTAATACATTAAGGGTTGCTTGGGTGGGGAATTTACCGAACATTAACTGGCAGGCTGGTATGGCCTCTACCACCTTTCTTTTGGTACCCGTGGCTAACTGTACCAACCATGGTTTAGTTTTCTTCTGTGACTGTAGTTTACAGTTATCAACAACTCTAGGGGATATATAACTCAGATTTGAACCAGGGTCAATCAAAACAGACACCAGATGGTTGAAAATCATACCTTCTATTTCCACCACTGAAGCTTGGTGGTCAGCTTGGTTATTATCCAAGGCTTCATAGATCTGTGGAACGCTCCTTGCCACGTCATTGACCGTGGTAGCTTCCTGCATGTTATAAATTTTCCGACTGTTCTATTGTCGATGTGGACAGTCTCTTCGGAGATGCTCTCCTCCCCAATCCCAGCATTCCAAAGGTTTCCTCTTTGGGTTATCAGTCTTTACTGTTATAGGTCCAGAAGTTTTATCTCCGTCCACCGAGGGGAAGTTCTGATGGAGTACACTCCGAGTTGGGAAGTTCATTCTGGGGTTCTTCTTGTAGTTTTTAAATCCCGAGGATTTGTTCCCCTTTTTCTGAAATCTCGAACCACTCTTCTGTTTCTAGTCTCCACAAGACTTTGCCCGATGTCCATATTGTTCATGACAATATGTTGCCTTTCTTATAGTGTCTTCCAAGGTCTTTGGCTCGTCAAATTCAATTCGGTTCCGGTATTCCTTGGGTAGCCCACTGATGAAACGTTGTGCCTTCGCCTTATCTGCTTTGATATAGGGTACATATCTCAGTAAGTTAAGGAATTTATTGACATACTCCTCCATAGTAAGTTGTCCCAGCTTGAGTTCATAAAACTCTTTATCCTTCTCATCGAAATACCTTTTCAACAAATGCTTCTTTCGGAAGTACTTCTCAAACTGTTTCCAAGACAAGTTCTCCTCGTGGACCCGTTTCATATTTTTAAGGTCTTCCCACCAGATGGAAGCCTTTCTGTTCAGATTGAAAGTGGCCACTCGGGCCTTCAGGTTCTCTGAGAAATAATGGACTCTGAAATATTTCTTCAGTCCTAGTAGCCAAGCCTCAACTTCCTCTCCCTTCTTTATCTCGCCGTCGAAGGAGGGAGGTTTGGCATTTGTGAATTCCTCAAATTTATGACTCTTGGAAGTCTTTTGCTTCTTCTGTTTCTTTTGAGAATAGGAACTGGTCCTGCTGCTGGAAGAGCCTTCTGAATCACCATCTTCCTTCTCAGTGGAATCATCTAGCACTGGTCCTTTACCTCTGGGGTGGACCTTTCTGGATGTGCTTCTCTCAGTGTGGCCACTGACACGACCACGATTCTGCATCTCAGGTTCATGCTGCATCTTTCGCTGTAGGTCGGATAGGCTCTGCAGTAAAACTGCATTAATTTCGGTTTGCTTCTCTTGTTCTTTCATCATCCTTTCATTGTCAACCTTACAGCTTTGCAACTCAACCATGAGACTCCTCACAGTCTCGGCTAGGTCTAGAGGGGTTCCTATTTCTCTTCTCTCATCCGAATCTTCGTCTCTGTTGTGGGAGCCTTCTCCCACCTCTTGGTGAGTCACCATACTCTGCGTTTGTAGATTCCCGCAGTTGATCGTCCGCTTGAGTGAAAAGACAAACGTTGGTTATTAGTCAAGAGTTAAATTCATTTTATAATTTGCACATAATTTCATAACTCTTTCACATGCATACACAGTCAGGTTTTCATATTCCAAGTTTTTAATCCTGGACAAGATAGTTAAGTTAGGGGGTTACTCCTCATAGGAGCTCTTCGAACGGAGTTTATGCGCGAATCATGCATGAGCCCAATCAGGCCGAGTGTTGTAACCATGCTCTGATACCACTTTGTAACATCCCCACTACCTATTTCAAATTTTTTCGGTCCTCTGTCGGACTCGAGCCCTTAAATAACCCTGGAGACCCAACACAAACTGGCTCCTTCTTTCCTCTTCTCCATCCTCATGCGTTCGCGGGTCGTGACCATGGTCCAATTTGAACATTGTTCCTATTTGGGTTTCACGATTTTCCGATCCCCGATGTGCCCCTAGCGCATTATCCCTCTAGGCTAAGCTTGTGATCCACGTGACCACTACCCCAGGACCGTAGTCAAACCTCTACGTTGGGGTTTTGGGGTTTTCGATGTTGATATGCATACGCCCACGGGATTCACGATTCCCTGATTCCCGATGTACCTCTGCCTCAGCTATCCCTCCTGGCTCAGCCCTAGTCCACGTGACCGTTACCCCATGTACACAACCTTACCCCGTCGGGGTTTCACGTTTCACGATTTCATAAGGGGTAAACACCACGTCCATGGGATTCCTGATATCCCGATGAACCAAACGTCGAGGGATGGCTTCCCTTGTCGGGACTTTCCCAATAGCTCTGATCTCCTCCACGTGTCCCTCCAAATGGACGGTCCAGATCCTTGTTGGGATTTTGAGACTTTTGATGTCCCGTTTCCTTCGACCTTAGGAGCTCAGATTTCCCGATGACGGCTATGCCAACTCACTTCAGATTTTGGACGCTTGTCCCTCTGAACAGACGGCTCAGATGATGCCAGGATTTTCGATCTGGATTTTCCCCAATCCCTGGTATGGCGTGCCACCTGTCCTCCACCTCTCCGACTGTGGCCCCACACATCCTTCCGTCGGGATATCGTGTTTCACGATTTCAATTTGCAAGGGTTTCTTACCTTCGGAATCCCCGATGCTTCCAACTCCAACTCCTTTGTGACCGCCTGACACGCATCCTCAACTATGGACGGCTCAGAGCTCATCGGGATATCGTGGATCGCGATTCCAAGCGACAAGATTTCTTTGCTCTCGCAAACCCCGATTCTCCGATATGTCGATAGATGGCCTCCCTTTCGGGACTCTTCCGGGTAGCGCTCGATCGCTACCACGTGTCCTTCCAGATGGACGGCTCTGATCTTGCCGGGATATCGCGGATCGCGATTCCAAGCGGCAAGACTTCTTCATTTCCGGAATTCCCGATAACTTCAATATACCGATGAATTTTTAGGGACTCTCCTTGGTTCACTAGGGCTTAACCCCGGTGTAACTCCTGCCAGATCTAACGGTTAGAAGGAGTTCCACTGCTGATCCAACGATTTTGATTCCACTTTGTGAACTCTTCCATAACTTTATGGACGGGGAAATCAGCGGTCCGGATGTTCTCATGGATCATGGGGATCTACAGCCCTAGACTCTTCACTACCCATGAAGACACGGGAAAATCAGGTGGTAAGGCCTTTAACACCCTACCTTCTCCTGCTAATTTAATGGTCGTGGGGAAACTGTAGATTTCCCGACGAATTCTCATCCGTCAATTCGATATTCCTTCCTTAAGCTGCCATCTCGGGTTTTTAAGAGGATCTTTCCTCCTCGTACAGGGTTATTAAGACTTGCACCTTCAAGTTCATATTCCAGGTTCTGGGTAAACCTTTCCAGGGAGGGAATCTCTATAAGAGATCTATTCCGGGGCTTTCCTGGATATGGGTGAGGGGAAACAAATTCCCGAGAATGGGCTAGATGCCTAACATAGTTCAACCTAGGCATAATTAGATTCAGTTTATCAGCGTAAGTCATGCATGGATTCCTCTATTATAAGCATATGCCTATTAATCATTATCAAAACACTGCACAAACATTCTTACACAGGAATCATTTACAATTTCCCAGGTCTATGAGCATTTACATATATGTATCATTCTATGAATTTCAAGAGGCAATATGTAAACAAAACACTTATCAGAAATGACTTCAGAAATGGGTGCAACTGCTGAGAGGGGTGCTCATTTCCACCCAACCGTAGGCTCAGCGACTCCCAATGGATTTACCACTAGACACCCCCAAGCTGAGACCACGATGTTCTGAGACTGTGTCTCTCTGTCTGTCAGTGACCAGGAGCGAAGTTTGCAATCCTTCCTCCCTGCTATCACTCACTCTGCGTAAAAATTGCCAGAGTTCCCCTCGCGTGTTCCCTCTCCATCGCTTCTTCCATACGCCTTATCCTCTCGCGAGGTTGTGTGTGGCATGATTACCCTCGTGATGTTCAGTCATGATGGATCTACGGACATGTGGTTCACCTCCCCATCCCTCATCAAGCCATCAACCTACCAGCCTGCAAGGCATTAAATTTCAGGGCCAGCGAGCCGCTTTTGGTTCTCCGGGCCAGTGGAGTCCAAATACGGTATTTAATTCTCGGTGGAAGTTAACGCCACCTTTTCAGGTGCCTTCCACCGCCATCGTGGTCTCTTTTTCTGCACATCCCCTCTCAGCAGTCTTGCAATAATTCAAAATATTATTCACATTCATTGACCTATTCCTCAAGGTCCATTTACATCACATATTCATGTTTATGTGTTTTCCATAGTTCTTGGCTAGTCCAGTTATATTTACAAGCTGGGGGAAACAGGGTGTTACATCCCACCAAATCACATAAGAGAGTAGTATCCCAACCATACGAACACCACCTTATATTCTAGAAGATATCTTTCTATAACTTTCATGAAACTTCCCCTTTTCTTAGTCTTTTGACATCGTCACACCCTAGCTGTAGAGAAGTCTGCAGAGATGTCGCAACCCAGCTTTAGGGCAGGGGAAATGATCACAGATCGTCGCACCCTGCATATGGTGCAACCTGTGACGTCCTTCCTTAAAAGGGTTTTTAGGAAGAGAAAATCAGTCTCTTTCCTCATGAAGAAAGGATCTTTTTGGGAACATGAACACATGTTGTCAATGGATCACTACGGTGACAAAAATAATGTGTAACAACCACCCCCAATCTACCCCTCTAGAAAATAAAGATGAACACCACCAATGATGTGGTGAATGTGTGTTGTTTCACATGCACCTTAGATGCTAATCTAAATCAAGGAAAATTTTAGAGGCTAATTTTTTACATTTGACTAATTTTCCATTTATTTTTCCAAAAGAGATTCACCAATTTCTATTTTTTTCCAAAACAATTTACTCATATATAAAATTATTTATTGTAAAAATCACAATTTTTTCTACAACCATATGATATTCTTAAAAATTTGAATATTTTTATGATGCAGGAGAATCGTGCAAAGCCAAAGCATGCGACTAAGCCAAAGAAATAGTTGGACGCGCGGGGGAAGAAAAAGAGCATGTTTTCATAAGACCCATTTTGAATTTTGAATCAAAAGGCATTAATGTAATAGTTAGAAAGATGGCGTACTTTGCATTTATATCTTGGAGATTGTAAACAGACCTGGGGAAATTACTCCCATATGTCATTTGTATTGAGGGATTTAAGTATGTTAATGTGAGAGTAGGTAGATATGAATGTTAGATTAGACAGTTTAGAGAGCAGGAGGGAAAACAAATATAGACACCTTCACTCTTGTATCATTAGATCATTAACATTATCATTAGCATAGAGAAGAAGAAGAGAGTTGTATAGAAAAGTCTATGTACATGAGCTTTGAATTAATATATGAATCTTTGAATCAGATTTCATGGTGTTATGATGTTTTTTGTTTATACATGGTGAATGGTATGCTTATAGATGTTTATTCTCTCTGGCTATGCATTTGTTTTAATACTGTGTGTATGTATGATTTCATGCTGAATGTTTGAAGTCTGGGAGAGAGAGAGAGAGAATGAGTTTCAATTGTTTCTCTTCCTGAGTGAGAGAAGTTCCTGCAAGGAGTGCAGTGAAGTGTCCGCAAGGTGTGCATTGACGAGTTACTAAGTCTTATCTCAGAAAGCTCAGGAGGAATATCATTGTTCTCATTCCAGCAAAAGTGCAGGAGAGGCACATAGGCCATGCAAAGAGTGCGTAGGTTGTTGGAAGTCTAAGGACTTATCAACTAGGGTTGAGGATTGAAAGATTTCTGTTGCAGGGAGTGCACAGAATCGAAAGATCAAATACCCATAAGTATTTGATAGATTTCCACAAGGAGTGCGTGCAGGAGTTCTTTCAAGGCTTGAAGTTGCAAGAGAAAGATCAGGAGGGTCTACGCCTTTGAAGTTTTCAAAGGGAGACGGGGTCGAAGTCACCTCATAGAAGTTAAGTTCCAGTGCAAAACACCAGGTTGTTTCACAGAGACTCAAAGGAGGAACGAATGGTTGAAATTCTTCATGGAGAAATTGCGAAGTTGCGAGGACCGTAGGATCCGGAGGAGTCACAGGGAGGATAAGGTTTGGACAAATCCATTCTGTTGGCGTCAATATTCAACGTTGACCATTGATCATGATCTTTTTGAGCGTCAGATCATTTCGGCATTTCGGGGATCCTAGCAATAAGGAGTTGAGCACAGTGGAATAAAAGTCCCGAAGTCGCGAGTGGTGACGGGAATTGGCATGGAGTTTGAGGATTTAAATGTGTTAGAGGGATGATAATCAGAGGCTTGTTCAAGTCTCGAAAGCTGAGAAGAGGGACAGGTGGCGAGAGTCCACGTCAGATATAGAAAGCATTTGAGTGGATAGGTGGCGTGTCTTCGTCAGTAGGCAGAGTCAAACCTTTTTTACTGTTTCGGGGTTCGAAGGTCGAAGAGCTAGGGGCCTTGTGTCTGGATTCGCAAAGTCGCAAAGTCCGAAACCCTGATGAAGTGAAAAGTCCATTGGGAAGCCAACCTTTGATGAACGCATTGGAATTTAGCACTTCGGGTTTTAGAGGTTTTAGAGATAGGAAATCTAGACAACAGGGATCGTGAAATCGTGAAACCTGAAGTTCCGGCTTGGTGAAAGGTGTGGCCTTATTGAGATCGGAAGACTTGAGTGGTGCTTTTGTGTGGTTAATCACATGGGGCATACTCATAAGGAGTTGTGTATACATTGTGGTCGTGTGTGGGGGATTCCCTGTGGAGGAACCGAAGAGTCAATCAGACTCAAGGGGAAGATTAAGAACAATCCTGAGCAGACTTCGGGCTGAGGGTTTGGGGTCTGTGTCAATTGTGGTATTAGAGCTTGAATCTGTTTGTATATTGTAGATGGAGGAAGCAGAAGAAAAAAAAAAGAGTACTTTGATACATATCGGAGCACCAGGAAAAATTCTTTTCTTTCTGTAGTATCTAAAAGGGGAATATTTCTCAGCCATGCCGTCGAGAAGAAGAGACAGACCAATGCCTGATCCACCAGTGGAGAGGGAAATGCATGAAATACATGCCAGGCTTGATGCCATGGAGACAACACAAAGGCGCATAGTCGACGCTGGGGATATCAGTGAGGTTGATAGTGAAAATGAAGTTGGACACGAAGAAGAAGCCACAGTCAAATATGTTGCAGACGAACGCCTATTCAGGGTTGTTGCAAGGATAGGTGCTAGATAAAAAATGGACATTCTCGTGTATGAGGGAAACCTGGATGTTGAAGAGATTCTAGATTGGATTAGAGCTCTAGATAAATACTTCGACTATGAGGATGTCGAGGAAGATAAGAAGTTCAAACATGTTGTCACCAGACTTAAAGGGCATGCAACACTATGGTGGGATGAACTGCGGGCTGAGAGACACTGCCAAGGAAAACAAAAAATCAAAAGTTGGGATAGAATGGTTGCAAAGATGAAAGCCAAATTTATACCCAAGGATTATCAGATCACTCTGTTTCGAAGGATGCAAAATTTGAGATAGACGCTGATGTCAGTGAAGGAATACACTGAAGAGTTCTACAAGACAAACATCAAAGCAGGTCATTGGGAAAGCAATGATGAAAAAGTTTCCAGGTACATGAATGGTCTGAGATATGACATTCAAGATGAGATGAGCATGATGATCATTCGAACTGTAGAAGATGCTTATTAGATGGATCTGAAGGCTGAAGAGAAGCTGAGACGAAAGTAAGGTCAAAGAGGTCGAGGCAGAAGTCAAGCCAGAGGCAAGACAATTTCCCAAGACAAAACTCAGAAATCTAAAGAAGAGGGGAAGAAACCTCAAACTCAAACTAAGAAAGGAGAAAGCTCACAGAGAGGGAAATATGTTGTTAGAAATACTTTTCCTCGAGCTAGAGGAAGAGGAAGAGGCAGAGAAAGTGAAGTGAAATGTTTTTTCTGTGGGAAGAATGGACATAAATCTTATGAGTGTCCAGACAAAAAAAAAGAAGGTGGTGAGACTCACATTGCCGAAGCACAAGGATGGAATGTTGAGGCAGAAGATGTTGAGGGCAGTAGATCCTTAATGATGAGGAAATTTCTCTCAATGCCGGAGAAGGAGGCGGAGAACCCAGCCCAAAGAAATAGTTTGTTTCAGATTGCTTGCAAAACCAAAGACAGGGTATGCAAAGTCATCATGGACAATGGTAGCACAAACAATCTCGTTTCTACAGAGATGGTAGAAAAGCTGGAGCTAGAGACTATTGTACATCCAAGCCCATACAGAGTTTCGTGGCTACAAAAAGGACATCAGGTAAATGTCACTAAACAATGTTTAGTTGAATTTAAAATAGGGGGATATAAGGATGAAATATTATGTGATGTCATTCCCATGGATGTTTGTCATCTATTGTTGGGTAGACCATGGCAATATGACAGGAATGTGATTCATGATGGGAGAAAGAACACATACACCCTGGTGAAAAATGGGAGAACACACATGTTGTTGCCGATTAAGGAAAAAGAAGTGAAACCAGAGGTGAGAAACACTGTACTTCTCATGAGTGGGAAGGAAATTCTTAATGAGGTAAAGAAGAAGGAAGACACACAATTTGTTGTGGTCAGGAAGCCTAGAATTGTTTTTACCAGTACAAGAGTGGTTGATTTACCAGAGGAAATCCAGGAGTTACTAGAAGAGTTTGTTGATATACTAGTGGACGAACTACCTTGTTCGTTGCCACCTATCAGGAGTATAAGACATCACATTGATCTTATACCTGGATCCAGCTTACCAAACAAAGCAGTGTATAGGTTGACGCCGCAAGAGAATGAATAAGTCAAGAGACAGGTCCAGGACTTAATGGACAAAGGATTGATTAGAGATAGCTTGAGTCCATGCGTTGTTCCAAAAGTGCTTAGCCCAAAGAAAGATGGAGGCTGGAGGATGTGTACAGATTCAAGAGCGATCAATAAGACTACCATCAGATACAAATTTCCATTACCAAGGATGGGTGATTTGATGGATTTCTTGAGTGGAGCAAGATGTTTTTCAAAGATTGATTTGAAAAGTGGATATCATCAAATTCGGATGAGAGAAGGTGATGAATGGAAGACAACATTCAAGACGAATGAGGGGCTATATGAATGGCTTGTCACGCCATTTGGTTTAACGAATGCACCTAGTACTTTCATGAGATTGATGAATGAAGTCCTAAAGGATTTCATAGGGAAATTCATCATTGTATATCTTGACGATATATTAATCTTCAGCAAGACAAAAGCAGAGAATTTAAAGCATTTAGCCGCAGTGATGAGGAGATTGCAGCAAGAGAAATTGTTGATAAATATGAAGAAATAGTCGTTTATGAGAACATAACTCATTTATTTGGGTTTTGTTATCTCTGGAAATGAGATGAAGATGGATCCCGAAAAGGTGAATGCAATAAAAAATTGGGCATCACCGAAAAGTGTGTTTAAAGTTCGAAGCTTCCATGGTTTAGCTAGTTTCTAGAGGAAATTCATCCGAAATTTCAGTGGAATTAGCACACCAATGATGGATATGGTCAAGAAAAGACACAAATCTTTTCACTGGACAGAGGAAGCAGAGAAGAGTTTCAATCTGCTGAAGAGGAAGATCACTGAGCAACCAATTTTGGTTTTGCTAGATTTCAACAAGATACTCCAGGTCAAGTGTGACGCAAGTGGATTTGCAATTGGAGCGGTCTTGAGCCAAGATGAGAGACCGATCGCATACTTTAGTGAGAAACTGAATGAAGTGAAGGTTAAGTACTCCACGTATGACAAGGAATTCTATGCGATCATACACGCATTGAAGAAGTGGAGGCACTATTTGGTTCCTAAAGAGTTTGTTTTGTACAGTGACAAGCATGCTTTACAATTCGTGACTCAAAAGGAGAAGTTGAACCAAAAACATGCTAAATGGGTTGAATTCATGCAGAATTTTACTTTTGTAATTAAGCATATTTATGGAACTGCTAACAAATTTGTTGATGCTTTGAGCAGGAAATGTTTGCTTATGCAGGAATTCAGTGTCAAAACTTTGGGTTTTGATAATCTCAAAGAGATGTCCAGGGATGATCCAGATTTTAAGAAAGCATATGAGGCATCTGAGAATCCAATTATCAGGGAAAAAAGCCAGTGGACCGAATATATGATCCAAGATGGATTGTTATTTAGGGGCAATCATCTATGTATTCCAAAATGCTCCATGAGGGAGAATCTGCTGAAAGAAAAACACAGTCGAGGATTGGCCGAACACTTTGGTCATGATAAGACATTCTCAAAATTGAATGGCTCATTATTTTGGCCAGGGATGAGGACAGATGTCAAGAAATTTGTGGATAGATGCAGAATTTGTCAGCACACAAAAGGGAAAAGGCAGAACACGGGGTTATACCAGCCATTACCCATACCTTAGAGGCCATGGGATGCAGTGAGCATGGATTTTGTATTGGGACTGCCAAGGACGCAAAGAGGCTATGATTTGATCTTTGTGGTAGTCGACAGATTTTCAAAGATGACACATTTCATACCATGCCAGAAAACCAGTGACGCAACTCATATTGCGAATCTGTTTTTCAAGGAAGTCATCAGACTTCACGGCTTGCCAGGGAGTATAGTTTTTGATCGAGATACCAAGTTCGTGGGACATTTTGGGAGAAATTTATGGAAGAATATGGGGACAATTTTATCATTTAGCTCAGCGTATCATCCTCAGACGGATGGACAGGCAGAAGTCATGAACAGAAGCTTGGGAGATTTGCTAAGGATCCTAGTGACTGAACACCACAGTAAATGGGATCGCATTCTTCCACAGGAGGAATTTGCTTACAATGATTCAATCAACAGAAACATAGGGCAGAGTCCATTCCAAATTGTATATGGGATGTAGCCAAGGGGAGTTTCTAAATTGAAAAATTTGGAACAAACTGAATTCAAGAGTGCTAGTGCAGAAGATTTTGCAGAAGCAATGAAGGATCTTCACAGCCGAGTCAAGGAGTGATTGCAGAGTTCAAATCAAGAATATAAACGCAGAGTAGATCAACACAGGCGAGAAATTCAATTTGAAGTTGGTGATCTGATTCTTGCACACCTAAGGAAGGAGAGATTCCCAAGGGGAACATATAACAAGCTGAAGATGAAAAATATTGGACCATGCAAGATCGTGAAGAAATTTGGGGCAAATGCATATGAGATTGAATTACCCGATGGGATTGGAATTTCACCGATATTAAATGTTGCGGATTTATACCCTTACAGAGATGAACAAGCAGGAGTAGAGGATGAACAGACAGAGGTTCAATGGGCAAAACAAATGCTTGTAGTTGAAAGGCCACAGATAGAAAGTATAATTGACAAGAGAGTCAGCAAAAAGACCAGGAGGAAGGAGTATTTTGAATACTTGGTCAAATGGAAGGGACATCCAGTTGAAGATGCCAATTGGGAAGATGAGGCAAAAATTCAGAAGCATGGACAGACCATGCAAGAGCTCATGAATAGGAGTTCATGAAAATTTTCAAGCGAGGGAGTATGATGCAGGAGCATCGTGCAAAGCCAAAGCATGTGACTAAGCCAAAGAAATAGCTGGATGCGCGGGGGAAGAAAAAGAGCACGTTTTCATAAGACTCATTTTGAATTTTGAAACAAAAGGCATTAATGTAATAGTTAGGAAGATGGCGTACTTCGCATTTATATCTTGGAGAATGTAAACAGACGAGAAATTACTCCCATCTTTCATTTGTATTGAGGCATTTAAGTCTGTTAATGTGAGAGTAGGTAGATATGAATGTTAGATTAGACAGTTTAGAGAGCAGGAGGGAAAACAAATATAGACACCCTCACTCTTGTATCATTAGATCATTAACATTATCATTAGCATAGATAAGAAGAAGAGAGCTGCAGAGAGAGCTGTAGAGAAAAGTCCATGTAGAGGAGCTTTGAATTAATATATGAAGCTTTGAATCAGATTTCATGGTGTTATGATGTTTTTTGTTTATACATGGTGAATGGTATGCTTACAGTTTTTTATTCCCTCCGGTTATGCATTTGTTTTAATACTGTGTGTATGTATGATTTCATGCTGAATGTTTGAAGTCTGGGAGAGAGAGAGAGAATGAGTTTCAATTGTTTCTCTTCTTGAGTGAGAGAAGTTCTTGCAAGGAGTGCAGTGAAGTGTCCGCAAGGTGTGCGTTGACGAGGTACTGAGTCTTATATCAGAAAGCTCAGGAGGGATACTGTTGTTCTCATTCCAGCAGAAGTGCAGGAGAGGCACAAAGGCTGTGCAAAGAGTGAGTAGGTTGTTGGAAGTCTAAGGACTTATCAACTAGGGTTGAGGATTGAAAGATTTCTATTGCAAGGAGTGCACAGAATCAAAAAATCAAATACCCAGAAGTATTTGATAGATTTCCGCAAGGAGTGCATGCAGGAGTTCTTTCAAGGTTTGAAGTTGCCAGAGAAAGCTCAGGAGGGTCTACGCCTTTGAAGTGTTCAAAGGGAGATGGGGTCGAAGTCACCTCGTAGAAGTTAAGTTCTAGTGCAAAACATCGGGTTGTTTCATAGAGACTCAAAGGAGGAACGAATGGTCGAAATTCTCCATGGAGAACTTGCGAAGTTGCAAGGACCGTAGGATCTAGAGGAGTCGCAAGGTGGATAAGGTTTGGACGAATCCATTCCGTTGGCATCAATATTCAACGTTGACCATTGATCGTGATATTTCTGAGCGTCAGATCATTTCGGCATTTAGGGGATGCTAGCGACAAGGAGTTGAGCACAGTGGAACGAAAGTCCCGAAGTCGCGAGTGGCAATAGGAAATGGCGTGGAGTTTTGGGATTTCAAAGTGTTAGAGGGACAATAATCAGAGGCTTGTTGAAGTCTCGAAAGCCGGGAAGAGGGACAGGTGGCGAGAGTCCATGTGAGAGATAGAAATCATTTGAGTGGACAGGTGGCGTGTCTTCGTCAATAGGCGGAGTCAAACCTTGTTGACTATTTCGGGGTTCAGAGGTCGAAGAGCTGGGAGCCTTGCGTTTGGATTCGCGAAGTCGCGAAATCCGAAACCCCGATGAAGTGAAAAGTCCATTGGGAAGCCAACCTTTGCTGAACGCATTGGATTTCGACACTTCGGGTTTCAAAGGTTGTAGAGATAGGAACTCTCGACAACAGAGATTGCGAAATCGTGAAACCCGAAGTCTCGGCTCAGTGAAAGGTGCGATCTTACTGAGATCAGAAGACTTGAGTGGTGTTTTTGTGTGGTTGATCACACAGGGCATACTCATAAGGACCTGTGGATACACCGTTGTCGTGTGTGGGGGATTCCCTATGGGGGAACCAAAGAGTCAATCAAACTCAAGGGGCAGATTAAGAACCATCCGGAGCGACTTTGGGCTGAGGGTTTAGGGTCTGCTTCATTTTACAAAAGTCATTTTTCATGGATAACTCTATCATTAATAAAAATTCTACCCATTAATACAAATATCTAATAATAATTTAAATAAAAAAAAACACACCCTATTGTCAATGTTAATTACTTTCACTATTGGCATATCAATAGCATGCACACATTCTTTCTCACAACTACTAATAAGTTGGAAATATGACAATATTACATAATGTCTTGAACCTCCTTCCATAGGTATGAACAAGTAGTATGAATAATGATTGGTTTAAGATTTCATATTTCAAGCATCAACTTGTTTTTGCATATTTCAAGAATCAACTTTTCAAAGTGCATTCTTCACTTCTAAGGAAGTTGCAACTTGTCCCAAAACTTTTGTGTTAAGAGCAGTGCGAGTGAGTCACGTGTAGATGTTAAATAGTAGAATTTGAGAATGTTCCAAAACTTTTATGTTAAGATCAGTGCCAGTGAGTCAGGTGTAGATGTTAAATAGTAGAATTTGAGAATGTTTTGAGAACATTGGTATAAAAGTTCTCACGGGCAGTGGGATTGTAGATGGCATTTCGAATAGTAGTATCATCGTAAAATTATCATATATATACCGAGTTGTTGGCCTATGGCTTCACGTTGAACTAAGATACCAGGGCCGTTAATGTCTGGAATAATCGCATGGCATAACATTCATAGCATACGAGGGAACACACCCAAGTACAGGAGTATATGTATATATAATAATGTCATTTTTACTGGTTAAATTCATTAATGCTGATGCATACAAGTTCCATTAGATTCAATTTCGAGAATGATGTAAAGGCATCTCTGTTTTAAAGGAAAGTGTGGTAATGGGAACCATATTCTTTTATACTTCAACAAACGGCATGGCTCTTCCCACAAAGATGCTTTCAACCGCCCTGCTTTTCTTTTTGTTTTCTTCCAGGAACGTGCAAACTAGTAAGGAAGGTCATAGCAACAACCAAGGATGGACTGGTAAGAAACGAAGGTCACCGAAGGAAAGGTAAACTTTACTCTTCTCTTCTTAGTCTCTACTCCACCAAAACCATTGCTTCCTTTTTTGCTCTTGTCTTTTGAAATGCCCAGAAGGAAACTCCAAAATGTCACAGAGACATTCAGCTAAAAGCAACATACAGTTCTAACTGAAAATTCAAGAAAACCGCCCAGTACACTTTTGCTTTGGACTGAATGAGATTCTTCAACCTCCCATTTCTCCTATATAAGTCATCAGTTCATCTGTCTAGTTTTCCATAGCAACTATCTGAAGTATTGATCTGACTATTTTTTGAACATTGATTGGAATTCAGCGAAGAAAGCTAAGATTTCAATCCTGTTGCGTTCTGTTGATAAATAGTTTGAATTCAAATAGCCGTTTGGGTGCTTTGGGGTATAATAAGCAAAGAGGACAGACAAATAGCCGTTTGAGTGCTTTGGGGTATAATAGCCGTTTGAATGGCAGACGAATTAGCTGATCCAAGGTGCCATTGGGAGCTGAGACAATGGCGTATGAGTTCTTCAATATTATTGAATGTCCTCCTGATTTTGCTGCTAGTATTTCCTTTTTTCTATCAGCCCGTGGAGCCCGCGCGTATAATCAACGCATGTCGGAAAAATCAGAGAGATTGCATGCTGGCGATGCATCCGCCTCATCATGTCCAGGCCACGAGATCGAATCCCCGGCGTCTTTCATCTGATCAGAACCAATTCAATGTTCCAGTTCCTGCTTCTCCCGGCCGTCATGCCCGCGGAAGCCCACCTGCGCCTTGGGCTAATTCTCGGCGTTTTAACGCCAGCGCCCATGATGTTCCCAGCGGCCCGAACCCGATATCGAATCGATAGAAAGCATGGTTACTGGGTTATAGCGTTATCATTTGCACCAACTTCCTTCACGTAGTCATACCATCTCAGTTTCTGAATTGGTTGACAGATCAAGGTATTTTATCAGGATTAGGTCATTTTGGAACCCTAACACCTTTCAGCCTGGTTGCTTGAGATCTTTTAGCAACATAATTTTGATGCTTCTATATCCCATAGTTTCTGTAATTTTTTAGTTTAGACAGTGTTTCAAAGATCATCGTATTCGTATTTTCTTAGTTTCTCTCTAATTTCATGGAATGAAATCAAATTTTCAATGAACAAAATAGTTTATTGTTAATGTATGTAAATACTTCTAGCAGATTTCATGATGCCTTTATAAAGTCTCTATGATCGAGAAGATTTCATGATGCTCAAATTTTCAATGAACAAAATAGTTTACTGTTAATGTGTGTAAATACTTCTAGCAGATTTCATGATGCCTTTATAAAGTCTATATGATCGAGAAGATTTCATGATGCCTTTATAAAGTTTATATGATCTAGAGGATTTCATGATGTCTTGTCATTTTTTTATCATGTCAATGTAAAGTATGGTGATTTTGGAAAGTTTTTCTTAATGTTTTTCTAGCACAGAAACAAAATCCTAAAGAATTTCAAGTAATCACTAAGGCTCCATAGATTAATTAGCAATTAATCACTTACCCTCTTAAGGTCCGATAGAGACGTTAATTATCATTATTCATTCATTCATTCATTTTGGCTTTTTTTTTCTCTAATTTTCAGTTAAGTGTAGAATTGTAATTTGAGTAATTGTAAATGGCGATTTTAGACTAATTCAATAACTCTGAATCTATAAATCTATCCAAAAATAAATAAATGGTAATGATATGGTGATTTTGAATCTATGAATTTGTCAATAAATAAATGGTATGATGATTTTGAATTAATTTAAAACTCTGAATCTACCTAAATACTTTTCTTTATGAATCTATAAATCTATCCAAAAATAAATAAATGATAATAATATGGTGATTTTGAAACTATGAATTTGTCTATAAATAAATGATATGATAATTTTGAATTAATTTAAAGCTCTGAATCTACCCAAATACTTTTCTTTATGAAGAATACAAAGTGAGATTTTGACCTTTCCTCATCCACCAATTCCGAGTGACAATTTAAGTACACCATTTAAAAAAAAATGTTCTTATTTCCTCCACTCATATTTGGTTAAGTATAGTAGATACCATTACATTAATTACACACTACAAATAAATTTCATTCTCATATATTAAACATAAACTTACACATTACATATAAAATTGTGATTATATTATAAATTCCTCATCCACCAATTCCGAGTGACAATTTAAGTGCACCATTTAAAAAAAAATGTTCTTATTTCCTCCACTCATATTTGGTTGAGTATAGTACATACCATTACTTTAATTACACACTACAAATAAATTTCATTCTCATATATTAAACATAAACTTACACATTACATATAAAATTGTGATTATATTATAAATGATGATTTTAAACTAATTCAAAAACTCTGAATCTATTCAAATACATAATGTGATTTTGAACTAATTTAAAAGCTTTGAATCTACCTAAATACTTCTTCCCAACAATACAGAGATTTTAACCATTCTTCAACCACCAAATTGCAATTTAGGATTTAAAGCCCCATATTTAAAAAAAAAAAAAAACAAAACTTATTCTTATTTTCTTCACTCATATTTGGTTGATTAGAGTATATATGATTACCATAAATTTCATTCTTAACTTTTATAATTTTAATATTGTATATTAAACATAAATTTTACTTCTAATTATTTTAATGAAAAAAATTTCAATTATAAATGATGATTTCTGACTAATTCAAAATTTTTGAATCTATTAAAATAGAAATTATGATTTTATGATTTTGAACTAATTCAAGAGCTCGAATCTACCCAAATACTTCTTTTAATGATTTTAAATTAATTCAAGAATTCTGAATCTACCCAAATACTTCTTTTAAACAATAAAATTTTAACCACTTTTAATCCAGATTCCCCATATTTAATTTATTTTTATTTTCTTCACTCATATTTAGTTGAAAATAGTAGGATATCATTGCCTTAATTACACATTACACATAAATTTCACTCCCATTGTTTATAATTTTAATATTATATATTAAACATAAATTTTGCTTTTAATAATTTTAATAATATAATTAAGAAAAAAAATTACTTCCATATTATATAAATTTTACATTTTTTTTTGTCCTACTAAATTTATTCATAAGATGAAATAATATTTTAAAAGTTAACTATGTTTTTTAATCATCCAACTCTAAGCCATTTCATTGTATCTTTCTACCATCTTCATATTAAGAAGAAGAGGTTGAAAAAAATGACAACTTGAGAAATAGGATTAAAAAGCTAGAAGAAAAACTAACCAACAATTTGGACCTAAGTAGTGTGGAAAACAAATTGGATATCAAACCCATTAAAGAAGAAATGAATAAACTAATCCAATTGGATCACGAGTGTAATAAAAGAGCCTCAAACCTCATAATTTTTGGTATAAAAGAACAACAAGATGATAACTATAAATAAATCACTAATTGAAACAACTTACCTCATAGAAACAAAGAGACTAGGGAAAATAATTGAACATAAAGATAAGTTCATCCGTGTCAAAGTAAATTGTAATGACCATAAATATAGCATACTCGGTAAATATCCAAGCTTAAAATGGTCATTTGTCATTGAAGATCTCATTTCCAAAGACCAAGTTGAATTAAGGAAGGATGTTAAAAAGGTAAAAGAAGTTAGGAAAGAAGGAAAGTAGACAATAATTACAAATCAAAAATATATTTTTAGGGATAGAGACCATAAGGATAATAATAAATAAGATTTTGGGACACTCAGTATCCTTCTTTGGAACTATCATAGTTTTCCTTGGCGAAAAGGTCATATGTTAAGTTGGATCCCAAGTTATATTGATATTATTTGTCTAGTTGAAACATGGGAGCATGAAGAGTCTAAGGTCCCTAACATAGAAGGATTTTTCTTGTGGTCGGCATGGAACAAAAAATCATACCATATAGGGATAGGAGGCATAGACTATTATATTAGAAAGAGAATTTCTCCTCACATTGAACTTCATAAGTTTGACCCTCTCAATTAGTACATTTGGATAGAAATTTCAAACATCAATGCTAAGAAGATGTATATAGCAATTTGTTATTTTGCACCTATTAATTCTACTTTTTATAAGAAAAACAATCTAGATAGAAATTGTCCTTATAATAACTTAGAACAAGATATTTACAATTTAAGAAATGAAGGTAATATCCTTGTGCTAGGATAATTTAATGTTAGAAGTGCAATTAACCAAGTTATTATTTTAAGCAATGATTCCAACCACAATCCTATATGGCTAGATGAAGACATTTTTTTAGCTAATAGCTACAAAAGAAGCTCTGAAGACCTAACTGAGAATTTGTTTGGCACTGAGCTAGTCAAGATTTGCAGTTCTCAAGAACTTCTAATTTGCAATGGAGTAGTGAAGTGGCCAAACTCCAACGAGATGACTTGAATTCATGGTCTAGGTAGTAGTGCCATGGATTATGTGGTATATGATATCCTCATTTCTAACCAAATAGTAAATTTTGAGCTTTTAAATGACCATGAACCCGAATTTGATCATATATCTTTAACCCTAACTCTAAAATTTGTCATTCATAAGAGAGCGATTGAAGAAAATTTTAATAATCAAAGAAAACTACTTTTTGACAAAAGTAATGTTGATATTTTCTTAAAGGATTTAAATAGTGAATTACATCTCCTAACTTATAAGGACAACATTGTATACCTCTATCATAATTTTAGAACTACCCTTTCCACATTTATTAACAAGTTCTCTTTCGAGGTTTCCTATAAAAAGATTAATAGAACAACCAACCCTTGGTATGATAAAGAATGTAAAATTGCTAGGAAAGTCATTAGAGATGTTTCTAATGATTCCTTCAAACTCGATAAGATCAATACTTACAAATCCCTAATTAAAAGGGAAAAAAAGGTATTATATAAATGAAAGGAAAGAGCATATTTTACATCTATATAATCTTGATCCAAAGAAGTTCTGGAGGAAAATTCTAATTCGTAGTACTAAAAAAAATAATATCATTCCCTTAAGGAACTGGAATTTCTACCTTAAAAGCCTTTACAAGTTCCCTAATTCCATGAACACCATTCCTATTTTTCCTACGAAGGATGAAGTTTTTTCTTTGGATGACACGAAGTTCATGGTAAAGAGGATTGCCAATGGGAAAGCTAAGGACATTGGAGGATACCAAGCTAAAATTTTTAAAAATGGAGGGCCTATCCTCATCCCTCACATACAAAAGCTCTTCAAATTAGCAATCAAACAATGCTTCCCTAAACCCTAGACACAAAGCCTCATTGTACCTATTTTTAAAAATGGGGATAGAAAAATTACCTCTAATTATAGTACCATTATGATTAGCCCAATTTTAACCAAGCTATACATAATTATTTTGGAAAAAAAGAATAGCCTTTGGCTAGAAAGCCATGGTAAAAAAGCTAAAGTCCAGGGTATATTTAGGAGATATCATTCAAGTGTGTACCATATCGTTACCCTTAGGATCATTGTAGAGGAATTCCACAATACTAAAACCAATCTTTTGGGTTGTTTTGTTGACTTTAGAAAATATTTTGACACAATTTCCATGAAAAACCTTTGGGATAGGTTGAAAGAGAAAAAAGTTCCTTTCGAGTTGAGGGTTGTTGCTATAAGTTTTTATGAGAATATTATTGTGAATTTTAAGAACACTAATGGCTGGTTGAAAGAAATTAACTGCAATATTGGAGTCAAGCAAGGTTTTCCCTTGTCCCCTATGATTTTTGGAATATATATTGACAAGTCAGAAGAGTGTTTGGAAGAAGCAAGTTGTGTCGACCCAACTCATTCTTATGGAGAGGAGTCCCCAAGATCTTGGAGATAAAATAAGAATCCTCGGGATTTTTTCTCCAATATGGGTATGACTATTAATACTAAAAAAACCAAAAGACATGATCATTAGATAAAATAAGATCACATATGATACTATCGTATATGACATGTTCAACAACTTGTAGGAAGTGAATTCATATAAATATCTTGGAATCAATATTCACCACAAGCTCAACTAGAATTATAGCATTGAGAAAAGGATAAATGGAGGATGGAAATCTTATTATGTTCTTGAAAACAATTGTAAATCAATTGATCTTTGGATATGTGTAGGGTCCTATATAACAGAACCTAAAATTTCATAAATTTAAACATAAAATTTCTATCATAATTTCTTTACGGTTCTATATTAAGAAAAATAACAATTCATGGTTCAACAAAATTCAAAATGAGTGGCATGATATAAATAACATATTGAATAACATACACAACATAGTAAAATAATGAACCATCATAACTATAATGAACATGCCATAATAATGAACATAAATACCTCTCAAGTGATGTTGTTTCCCCAACTCTGTCTGTCCAAGCTGAAGCTAAAACTCTACCCAAGATGCTATGCCCAAACTCTGCCCAAAATTGAATCTTTTCCTCCCAACCAGCTAGGAACAGAGCCTCTCCGACTCCCTAGCTCTAGGATTCCGTAAGGATTCTTGGCCCCTGAGCCCAAAACTCCCAGCAACAGGTGCCCCCTATCTTAGTCCACCAAACTCCAACAAGTTCCTCAAGCAAAAACCAGTAGTACCATCCTCCAACAAGCTACTCTAGCCCCAAACCAGCATTACAGTCCTCTCCTATGAAAAATTATTCTCTCCCAAAACAAAAGTCCATTCTCGAGTGTTTTTCCCCTCTCTCATTCACTGCCTTCTGCCTTCATTAAGTCTCACCCACCTTATCTCTCCATTAAGTGTCATCTACCTTATCCCCTTTCTCTTTAATGGTTCCATCATCCGATACATTAAGTCTCCATTTAATAAATTAATAATTTATTAAACTCAAATTCATTAACCAAATATTTAATCATGAAATTAATTAATTAATTAATTAATTAAACTAATATACATTAAAAAAATATTAAATCACGACAATTAATTAACTAATATACATTAAACAATTATTTAAATCATGACAATTGATTAATTACTTAGGGTTGTTACATACACCCACCCTTCAGGAAACTTCATCCCGAAGTTAAAGTATTTTATGATGCAAGGGAAAAGACACATGGTTCACACATTCATATCCAATAGCCAACATTATTAGTAAGTAAGACAAGAAAACTCATAAATACTAGTGTACATGTACAAGAAATGCATGTGTAGCTAGGACATACAAGTCTCTTGCATGTACTAATAACAATAACTATCACCCCTATAGTAATTTATGTATGCATCCAATCCAATCAACAAGACTATTCATTTCATAAAAGATAATAAACCAATGAAATGTTTGTGAATTCCCTTAATTAAAATAATCTAGCTCAACAATTTTATTTAGACAATTGTGGTTTAGTTACGTAATTATGAATATTCATATATACACATTTTATTTTCAAAAGGAAAAACAATAAATTCCACCATAAGACGAATCTCCATACACTCTCAACTATTTCTATTCATCCTTCATCCATAACTTACTTCCATATTCCATTCATATCCTTCCTCTGCTAGACTATATTGGAGCATCAACTATATTGACCTAACTCCAAATAGAACCCGTTAGCGGAAGTGTCACTATCTTGACCAAGCTTCCCTAGTAGACAACTGACAATCATCATCACACGTCTAGGGGAGTGTGAGCTAACACCGTCCTCTCATGACTCCAGGTTTCAGAGGATAGATGGTGGGAAATGACTTGATCCAGGTGGATATCGGTGGCCACCCACCTTTTCCAACTATCTCAAAATACCTTTCTAGCAATTTTGATAATTTACTATTTTTAGCAGTTTTTCGGGTTCTGAACTTCCGGAGTCATTTTGAGGCCCTAAACGACGTTTTTGGGGGTATGTTGCGGTTGCAATATTTCATCATAAAATTTTGTGTAACTGTTGTAGTCCTCGGATAGATATTTCCAATGGGCTATCATACGCCTAAAATGAAAATCGTATGAAAAAGTTACGACCCCGGGAAGTTGATGTACTAACTTACCCAAACGAGGCCCACATGACTTTTGGCACTTCATCTCCTAGGGTTAAGTTTTTGGATGTTTAGGGTTTTTGAAACTCCTATTTATTGTAAAAAATCCTTGAGAGCCTCATTGTAATCATCTTCTTGTGAATGAGCACATCCATTGCATCTCTTCTCAGAGATAAGCCGCCACCATTCCAACAAGCTTATTTTCCACTGCATTTTACAGTTTCAGCTTATTTCCTTATTGAATAAAAAACCAGTTTTACTGTCTCTTTGTTATTCTGTGTTAAGCATCTGGTAATAATCTGTAGTCATTTTGTTCTTCTCATAAAATCTGGATCAGTGGTATCAGAGAGGCCTGCTCCTTGTCTTCTTAATGCATGTCCCCAACGAGGTCGAAGTACAAATATTTGGGTCTCGATCTTGTTTCTCTTGAGGACAAAATCTCTCACAAACCTAAGTGACCTCTCATAGAAGGATAAAAGAAAGATGATGGGATAGGAGATCCTTTCAAACTGTTGATTGAGGAAGCCCTCATGCAACAGAAGAACGAGATCATGGATAATTTCACGCAAAGTGTTGTGGATGAGAAATCCCTCCTACGGACTAGCACTAAGGGTTTTATCATGCATGCAGAAATGACCTAAAGATTCTGTTGAGGGGCGAAAATGAACGCTTGTAAACTGGAGGAGTGGATCTGGTCCGGGGTTGTCTAAATAACCCAAGCCGTTTGGAATGATCCACCCCGACGGGTTTAGCGGCTCTGTTAGCTGATCTAAGTCCTAGGAAAAAGAAAGAAAATCTAAACTAAGAAAAACTAATCTAAGTGGGAAAAGCGGCTACAACAAAACTATATACAAATCTAAAACAAATACATACAATTTACTAACTGATATCATAAAACAATAATTCTACTTAATTAAATGTTCATCTATCAACACAATTAAATCTTAATCACAAATGTACAATATTTACAGATTACAGATTTTAAATGAAAACCTGCAAAAATCATTTATAAACTGTCCTATGACAGCAAAACTATTATTCTTTGATTTTTATAATTTTATGAGAAATAAATAAAATGAAAACTACCTAAGCTGAGCAATTAAAATAATAATCGTAACTATAAATCTGAACTATACATATCTATCTAAACTACTTAAATAACACTAATAAACTAACCTGTAATAATGCTTTCCAATTTGTCCCGTGCAAAGTATATGATTCAGTTGTTCGATGGGAGGAAACCCTCACCAGATTCTCCACAAGCTTCTCGTAAACAAGAAGCAACAGTGCTATTTGAATATACATGACAGGACAAACAAGACATAAAGTGACAACAATCTTAAAATTTGCAAATCATCACATTTAGATAAACCCGTATGCGAAGATTTGTAAAAAATGATTCATTTAACGAAGAAGATAAACCTTTAATTCATTAAATTGAAACAAAGTAATTGTTGTACTTTAAAATAAGAGACATCAAATATGGACAACACATAAACCAAATCACATCAACCTACAACGAATTATGATAGCTAAAGTAGTCGATAATTGATTGCAAACTGATATGAAGAAAACTTGAAATAAAAGTTTGATATATTGAAAGCTAAAGTTGTTACAAAACATCTACTTTCATCCCAGTTTGTATCGTCATAAGTCCAAAGTCTTTCTTCTCCCCACAGTGATGGGTTCATTACAAAAAATAACTAGTATTTAAAGGCCACAGGGTAAAACATCCCTGTGGGAATTATCAAAAATAGTTTACAAAAAAATCTGGGAACAATCTCCCAAGTCTCTATTTCTGTCTATGACTAACAACTTAAAACAAAACCATATAACAAAACATGTTCCAAACTGCCACAACATGTCCAATTTCCCATAGCAATTCGTATGTACCTGAAGTGGACAATAATAAACAAGTTTAGATAATGTTTTATTTGTAAAATTAATAGAATTCAAAATTTTAAGACTAGCTACAGAATCTTGCGATTCTGTAGCTGGTCTAATTTGAAAACAAAACCGTTTTAAATCAATCCAAAACCAACAAAAATATATTCGACCTATTAAACAAATATTTAATTACTAATTGAAAACAAAGCAAATCGTTCATGCCAGAAGTAAACAAATATTCATGCCAATTTGAAACGGATAGAAATCGTGTTTAATTAGCCGAATGGTAACAGGGATATAAGCAATATGTCAAACAACTTTTTATTACCAATTTGGAGAAAACAGAATCGTTTTGATAATTCAAAACCAACGAAATCATTTTTGAATCAATTTCAATTGAAACAGACTATAATCGATGAAACAAATCTTTTGTATTCATTCAACACAAATGCAATAGTTTATGTCGACTCAAAACTTAACAAAATCATCGTTAAAAACAAAACATACATAATCGTTTTTTTTTTTTAATTCAAAACTAACAGAACTATATCAAACCAATGTCCAACGCATATACAAACGACTATGCTAATTCAAGGCATACAACATCGTTTCAGAATCAAACCAAAGGAAATGAATGGAACTAACTCAGGGCTGACACAATCGTTATATTAATTCAAAAAGCAATAAAATCGTATCCATCAAAACATAGATGTGTTTGATTTTTAGAAAACAAATCTTCAATGCAAACAAATATAGTTTATACTGATCGAGAACGAAATCTTTTTACACTAACTCAAATAAAAACGAACTCATTCCTGGAAATTCGAAGTAAACAGAACCGTTTCTGAATCTATTTAAAACAAACATAAGTTATTGAGAGCAAACATAATCGGCTATGCTAGTTCAAACCAAATCATTCAAAATCAATGTTGAAATAATCATACCTGGGCTGTAGGAAAACGTTTCAGTCAAGATAACTTTGAGTTGACAAAGGCCGTTGTTGCCTCAACATTTCTGAAGACAATTGAACCCGTGGTCTTTTGCTTCTTCTCGTTGGCTTGTAACCTGTCTCTTTCTTTTGACAACACTGTCACCCGTTCCTCCAATGATTTAATATTAGATTGCAACAGGGGAACATCGGTGTAATAACGTTCAAGCCAAGAATTGCATTGAGTGCAAGGTGATTCATTGGGCCTTGTCATTACAGGTGACGGTTCGTTCAAGTTACCAGGGGTTTCATTACCAATCTTAATTCCCAGGAAGTTAGGGTCATTCTTGAGGCATCGAGGTAAGTTGGAGACATAGTCATAGGGTTCCACAGAACAGAGGCCATGGGAGTAAGGGTATTCATCAGTCAAGAAACGTTCAATCTCAGAGTCTGAATCCTCACTCAAAACGATAGGATTTTGGTCTATGTTTTGCTTGGGATTCTTCCTAGCACATCTGGATATCCATCGTGCATTCTTCTTTCCCTTACTGTTGACACCAGTATTACCTTTTCCTTTCTTCATTACAGGCCTCTTGATGGTATTAGTATCATTTTTAGCACACGGGTCGGCCATGGTATCGGGTAGGTTAATGTTGGGGAAATTCGAGGGTTTGACAGGGTGTAGAAGGGTAGGAGGTGGCACGGTTGGCCCAACCAGAGTTTCAGTAACCACAACCTTGTCCACTTGGACACACTCAGGAGTGGAAAAGACATTCCTTGATAGGAAGGCTTGCCAACAGTCACCACTAACGCTCAAATGATGAAAAATCATGATTTTGATCAAGGAGTGATGGAAAAGGCTGATATCATCCTTCTCATGCTTAAATCATTTGCACATCTTGTACAGACTGCATAGGAGATAGTGAGGCATGTTCAAAGGGTAGTCTATAAAATTCATAAGCAATCTCAGATGATAAAGAAATACCAAACTGTAATGACCTTCGCAAGTCACAAACTGCTTAACAATTGCCAATAGATCATGCCACCTGGGTTTGAGGGAAATGATAGGCATACCTCTATCACAACTAACAATCTTCCTCGATGTGAATAGGAGCAGCCATGGCACCTCATCCACTTTAGATTTATTAAACCACCTCTGCCCTTTAACTGGTAAGCTTGTAGCTGAGCTGAGGAATTCCTCATTTAGCTTGAGTTGGATATCTCCGACCTTAGCCCTGCATCCGTCAAAGGTGAAGGAAAACTATTGGGCTACCGAAAGGTTGAAACCCTCAAATCTCTGGATAAAAACTAACCAACCACTATTTTCCAAATCCTCACGAGCATTGTCGAATAGCAGGAGTGTTTGGCTACCATTAGGTTCTATGCGCACCACAGGTGCCATAGGAGAGAGCACACAGTGAGCTGGGTAAACGGACAAGGGTTTGGACATGGTATACGCAGGATCAAAAGCTCAGGGATTTCCCCAAAACTAATAGAGGTAACCTGGGATAGAAGGCGGGCATTAATGCCTAAGTGTTCGAGGGTGGTGGAATGAAACAATCCATGCAGAACATTCATATTGAATGTACAACCGACGACGCTATGGTGATCACTATTGCAATGTGTTAAAAGCAATGTCATTCAAACAATTAATGAAAACTCTGGTAAGTCGACCCAAATATTTGCATAAGCAATAGTGTTTGCATGATTTTAAAATCAAAACAATGTTTCGAATATAGCACCAAGGATTCAATCATAAATCATATGCTTTGTATGAAACCATTGAATTAAGGGTCTAATCACCATGTTAATGCGTTGTTATGAAACCATTGAATTCAATCAAAAGCAATAGAACATCAAACCACTATTGAATCAAGGACTCAATCACAATCATTAGAATATCATCACATTCTTATAAAAATGAAGTCATATTAACAACAACAACAAAAATGCCAAATGAGTAAAGGTTTTGGTATCTTGCCAACTGTGTGACCATAAGTGAATTGGAAATGCAATGAACACATAGACAAGAGTAACCATAATAATCCAGTGACGATTTTAATGCCATTGATGTGACTTTGAAATTAAATCTTTCACGCTTGCAGCCGTGAAAACGAGAACAAAAGGCAGGTGTGAAAATGCGCAAGATAATAGTGTTGTTTTATTCAAAATATTGCGATGAGAATCAAGGGTTCCAAAACACTTGTGTAGGCATCTTATAAAGATAGGATAAAAATGCGAAATGGCTGCCAATAATGGTGACACACTGGTAGAAGCAGTTATCTTTGCCAAAAGAACAAATTCAGATTATAATAATGAGAATAATTCTGACTGAAAAAACACCAGAAAATTGTTTAAACATCATCATTAATCAAATATTCCAGCAGTGCTTAAAGGATGAAAATTGGTAATAGTCTTGAGACAAGAAAGTCATGATATTAAAGATAAATATTCAATACTATTGACAGAGCCATTGCTACCAGCAGGCGTCCATAGCCTCGACAGGGTTGTCATTTAACCCACTCTGATATCTGTATCCTGCCAAGAAGTTCTAGATCAGAATAAAGGACATTTTAAGGTCAGGAGATTTCATACTTACAAATTTTCATATACCCGACATTGCTTCGCTACCAGCGGGCCTGTTCAGTACCCCGACGAAGTTGTCTTGGCATCATGCATGCATTTACCCGCTGTGAGCAAACCTGTTCAACATCTCGGCGGGTTTACAAGCACTTCCCACAGCCCTTTTATGATTTAATTTTTTAAAGATATATAATTGAGTGGGGTGACGCTGAAAATTATGATTTTTTTTTTTAGACATATTTTTACAGACCTTGAAAGAATTTTTAAAATTGTCCTTCATTAAGATTCAGAGATGGTTTTTCTACAAAACCAACCTTCTAAGGCAGGGAGACATCTTCTGAGTTATTCCCTTAAGGAACAGGGATAGTGTAAAAATATAATGGATGATCGTGACAGGATTTACTCACAGATCGGAATCAGTTAACTTCTTTCAAACAACAGTCTTTTCTCAACATGGTTGTAAATTACAGAAGTATATTATAATCAATGTTTAGACAATTTTTCAGCAGTCATTTCAGTGAAAGAATTTTATGTTTTCTTTGTCTAAACAGTTCAAAATGCAGGTATGTGTATTCCAACAGCAAAACTGATAAGTACAAGGGAAAATCAAAACCAAAATAGTAAAAGAAAAGAAAAAGAAAAATATTTACACAGTATACAAAGGGTTGTCATCAAGCGAAATATATTTTCAGAGCTTGGCCATTCACCGGATAGGTGTCTGGATGTCCCTCTAAATTCTATAATCAGAAAGAGTTGGGACCCAATTTCTCATAAATTAAAAACGGTCCAAGCCATAAGTTCTGAAATTTCATGTGTTCTCCCTTTCCCTCATGCGGTTTGTCCCATTTCAGGATAGGTCACCTACTTCGAAGTTCCTATCAGAGGTAGAGTTGGAATCAAACTAGATTTTGACCACTAGTTGATGCTGATCTAACTTACGTTTAGCTTGAGCTCTTACGTCTTCTAGTATCATTAAAGCATTAATTCGGTTCTCCAAAGGGGGACAATCTTCTTCTTGTAGTTTCTGTGACAACTGTAGTGAGGGAAGAAGAATGTGTGGTGGCAGAATTGCTTCTCTGCGATAGAAAAGAAAAAAGGGAGAGTTACCTACAACAGTCTTTGGTGTTACCCTATCAGCCTAGATTGCGTTTAATAGTGCATTATGCTAGTTTTTGTGATTCTTAGATACCATTCTCTTGATGATTTTAATCAGATTCTTATTGGTTGATTATGCCAATCCATTGCCCTGAGGATAATAGCTGGCAGAATACTTCAATTTGATTCCTTTTTCTAGATCGAACTCGCTCATTTCAAGAGACAAAAAATAAGAAGCGTTATCGAATACTAAACAGTCAGGGATACCAAAACGAGTAATAATATTTGAATTTAAAAAGGCAATTACCTGACTGGAATTCACAGTTCTTAATGCGACAGCTTCAGACCACCTGGTGAAGTAATCCGTGGCTGTTATGATTAAATTATGCTACTATGAGGATGGTGGATTGATTGGACCTATAATATCAAGGCCCCGCTGCTAAAAAGGGGAGTCTACTGAAACATGCTGCAAAGGAAAGGCTGGTTTCTGTATCCGGCCAGATGTTTTTTGACAAATAATACACTTGCGGCACAAGGCATGGGTGTCTCTAAAAAGTGTGGGCCAGTAATAACCGGCTCTCAAAACTTTATGGGCAGTGGTTTCACCACCAAAATGCCCACCATCTTTTCCTGCATGCAATTCTAGTAAGACTTTTTCTACTTCATCTTTCTCAAGACAGTGCATTAGTACTCCATCAAAATTTTGATGAAACAGAATACCATTGATCAAATGAAAGGAGACAAATTTTAATCTTAACGCTCTTCTCTTAGTGGGATCCAGGTGACGGGGGGCTGACCCATGTTTAAGACATAATTTTACATCGTCATACCAGGGACTAGCAGAGTTTTGTGCACAACAGATTGCATTTAGATTGTGTTCTCCTGGGTTTGACATATCGTTTTCTTCTTTCTGTCCAGTTGTCGAATCAACAACTAACTTGCATAACCCTTGGCCTCTCACTATTTGAGCTGGGGTGATTTCTATGTCATACTCCTGCAAGGAGGTGACCCAGTTCGCCCTCTTTTCGCCTAATTCTTTCTGCACTAACAAATTTCTGACGGTTGGGTAAGGGACAATAATCTTCGTCATGGATTTCAAAAGATAGGATCTGAAGTGTTTGACTGCTTTGAAAACAGCGTAGGCTTGCTCATCTACCGCTGGGTAATTAAGTTACGCACCTTTGAAAGAAGAGCTCATAAAGGCAATGGGTACTTCATTGTTCTCAGCGTTCTTTTGAGTTAGGACAACAACATAGGAATGGTCAGAAGCAAATGTGTAGAGCGTGAAGTCTTGCGAAAAGTCGGGGCTCATGAGAGAAGGAGCATCTATTATGGCCTTTTTTATTGAATTGAACGCTTGATTTTCTAAGGGTCCCCAATGATATTGTGCGTCTTTCTTAATTAAATTCTATAAAGGTCTGACCATTTCGTAGAAACTGGGGACGAATCTCCTGACAAAGTTTATCTGGCCTAAGAAAGACTGCATAGATTTTTTGGATGAGGGAGGAGGGAGTTTTGAGATGACTTGTGTCCTTTCAGGTTCAATAATCATCCCTTTGCTTGACACAATGAATCCTAAGAGTTGACCTTGTTCTACTGTGAAGATATACTTTTTAGGATTTAAGGAAATGTCGCATTTACGACATCGTTGTAGAACAACTCTTAAATGAGCTAGATGATCCGTTTTGTTTTTTTAAAATACAGTAACATCATCTAGGTAAACTACGATGGATTGATTGATTAATCCTCGAAAAGCGATGTCCATCGCTCTCTGGAAAGTGGAACCGGCATTAATCAATCCAAAGGGCATTTTCCTGTAAGGGTAGGTGCCCCATGGAGTACGAAAGGTAGTTTTAAGTTGGTCTGGAGGAGACATCAGGACTTGGTTGTACCCTGAAAAACCATCCAATAAGGATAGTCTCTCAGAACCAGATACCTGTTGAAGGATCTGTTCCATAGGTGGGACAAGGTAGTTGTCTTTATCAGACGCTCTATTAAGGTTTCAAAAATAGACGCATAGTCGGATTTCCCCACTTTTCTTCCGGACAGGGACAAGGTTAGAAACCCATTGCGTGTACCTAACTGGGAAAATTATCTTAGCATTGAGGAGTTTATTTAATTGTTTTTTTACGGTCGGTTTGAGCTTAGGGTGCATTTTTATTAATTTTTGTTGAAAGGGAAAGGTTTGGGGTTTCATAGGAATGACGTGTTGTATGATGTTAGGGTCGAAAGTTTTAAGGTCATCATACATCCATGCAAAAACATCTTTAAATTCCTTAAACAATTTAATAAATGCAGCTTTTTCTTGTTCAAAACACCCTACCCCTAAATTAATGCACTGTGGATTGTCATTAGTTCCCAAGTTTACTTTTTCATACGATAACGAGGAACTATTGGTTTTACAGTTGACCGATTTTTTGAATTTATCTTGAAGATCGTAAAATTTCTCTAATATAACTATAGATTTAGGGATCGAATTTACCATGTCCGATGAAGATTCAAGAGTTCTTGGATCTAGTATTACCGTGAAGTCGCGCAAATTGTCGTCATGAGTGCATTTTTCAATCACCGCACCTTGGAAATTTTCTTCCATATGCAGGAAGCTAATAATCTGTTGATCGTCGTCGAAGACTCTCCAATTCATGATGTTGTCGAGAACGGATGGCCTAAACAACAGTTTGACGAAGAATGCATCTGGGGACAAGCCTTCTACAGGAAAGAGTTTGGAAGCTACGTTAGCTAATAGATCAGCTTCAGAATTATTCAATCAAGGAATAGAATTTATATTGAAAGAAGAAAACTTATTCATTAAATTCCATACCTCAGATTGGTATCTTTTTAGATGAGGAGATAGACAATGGATAGAATCTCTTACCTATCTAACCATGATTTCCAAATCGCCAAAGACAGTCAGATTTTGAATGTTCATATCTAAAGAATTTCTAAGGCCCTGCAATAAAGCCTCATATTCCGCTTTGTTATTAGTACATTCAAATTATAACCTACATGCAATCAGGGTTTTGTTACCTGCTGGATCAATAATAACGCAGCCTGTGCCTACTCCTTCTTTGGACTTTGACCCGTCAAAATCAAGAGACCAAATTTGATTTTTATCGGGTGCATGAGACCATTGTGTAGAAGTTGTTGGCTACACATATGCTACAATCTCAGACTATTGTTCTGGGTCGGTGATAACTGAAGTCTCGGCCATGAAATTGCCAAAAAAGGTATCCATCCCTTGTATTTCGGGTGAATCGGCAGAAGGTGGAAATGGTTCATTGGGATCATTCAAATTTGTGACCATGAACTTGAGGTAGCGTTCACGATTTACCTTGATCTTCTTGGGCTTGCCATTCTCGGGCAGCCACAGATGAGACCAATCTATCGCGAAATAGCCATGTAGCTGCTCCGACCAGTCTCTGCTTAGAAACAAACCATAAAATTCTAGAATATCCACAACAATAATATCAATCACTTGATGAACTTTGGGGTTAGACGATAATCTTATAAGCACATTCCTTAATTCTCCTATGACTTTAATACTAGTTCGATCAAGTTGGATGATTTTTAAAGTAGATGGTTCAACTTCAGCATTAATCTTCTGACATACAGACCATGGCATCACATTGGATGACGCTCTTGAGTCTACCATACAGTTTTTCATGTTTCTATTAAAGATTTCGAAAGTTAACAAAAATGGAGGTACATTTCTGTGAGTACTAAGGGCAGAAGCTTGTGGATTTTTACTCGCAGTCTCTAAAGCTAATTTATCTACATTTGTTGCATTATTTACAGGAAGGCTTCCTTTATCGTGAGGATCAGGATTATTCTTAGTGGAAGTCTTCTGAGGAACTTTGTTCTGTACAACCTTGTTACTGTTTGAATTACCATTTTTGCTATTCTCTGCGATATTCTGTAACATTTTTTGTAGCAAAAATGGAAATTTTAATAATTCATAAACATAAATGTTAGCCCTTAAATTTTTTAGATCTTCAACTAAATCATAATCTAAGTTGGGGTTTACATGACTCTGTTTAGTCTCAGCTGGTTTAGATTATTTTGGGGGCAAAGTTGCAGTGTTTTCGGAAGAAGGTTTGTTTGTTGTCTTACTCCTAGTATTGTAGGGATGAACTGCCTCGAAGTTAGCTTGAAAAATGCTATTCGAGAAGTGTCCGAAAATGTTCAGAGAAGATTCTTCTTCTTCAACTGTCTCTTGTTCAACAACCTCCTCAGGAATCTCAGGAGGCATCAAGTTATCATGGGCTTCTAGAATTGTTTGAAGGGCGAATTGCAGACTTTCTAGATTTAGGCCCTTGGTATTTGGATTAGGTCGGTTGGTGGGAAAGGGATTTCTGAATGGGGTTTTGTAGGGACCTTTGCTTAAAGAAGCTTCTTCGGCCATCCTTTTCAAATCTATAACCTGATTTGATAGTTTTTGAATGACTTTAGTTAAGTTTTCTAAATCTGATCTTTCAGGTTGTGTTTTATTTTGAGAAGGTCTAGGGAGGATCTCGATCTTCTTTTTGGAAGATGAACTAGTCTATGTTTCGTTGCTAGTAGTGTCTTTTAAACTAAGGATGTATTTTTCAATTTGGATGGCCTCTTCGAAGGCCTCTAACAACGTGGCTTTCTTGGATCATTTTACCCAAATTGTTATACTTTGATGCAAGGATTTAGTATAGTATGCTATGATAAGATTCTCAGCAGGCATCAAATCTATAGGGATTCGGTTCTTAAGTGTTAAGAATCTTTGGTTAAAGTCTTTAATTTTCTCTTTGGGGTTCATTCTTAAACTAGAAAGCTCCATGACTAGAACTTCTGGGGACTTATCATCACCGAAATTCTCAAGAAAGCAGGATTCGAACTTCTCCCATGACACGATGGTATGGGGTTGCTGGGTAAAGTACCAAGTAGAGGAATTGCCCTCGAAAGTATAGGGGAAAAATCTACAGACTACGTCTTCATGCTCGACATTATGGAGTTTAATGGCTAACATAAACGTTTTAATGTGGTCTTCAGCAATCTATTTAGAGTTAGGGTCAAACTTGGGAAGCCACTTCTCTGGATGTTTGGGTAAGGGATGTTGAGGCCCAGGTACAGCTACAACATCCTGGTCGAGCCAGGGTCTGGTAGGATTGTTCTGGTTGGCCATTGGTGTAGGTGGTGTGGAAGGCTGAGAAGGGGAACTTCCTTCGTCAGAAGAGTCTTCTCCAAAAGGAGGTGATGGAGGTGGTGAGGGTGGTATTCCAGTTCCTCCTGCGGCAGGAGTGAGGATTGGATCTGTGGGGTTTAAAGTGAGGTTAGTGCCTCCAAGTTGTTCTCTAATATTAGATAAATCTAAAGGTTGGTCCAAAGGTCGATTTGGTTTCTTCAGACGGGTGAAGGCACTATGTGTTCTTAAGAGAGATTGGCGAACAATCTCTTGTACATAACCACCTACAGGATTCGGGGTTGTTGGTTCAGCTGTGATCCGTAGATCGTCGTTTGATGTGGTTTCTATTTGACGGATGATGTTTTCGTTTGAATGACTTATTGTCACTATAGGCGAGCGATTAGGTGGTGGAGGAGTCTTACAACCGCCTCGTGCCATTAATAATTTTCAGGCCCTCCTTTTAGCGCCATTTGTTGATGGGAGAAAATGAACGCTCGTCAACTAGAGGAGTGTATCCGATCCGGAGTTGTCTAAATAACCCAAGTTGTTTGGAATGATCCACCCCGACGGGTTTAGAGGCTCCGTTAGCTGATCTAAGTCCTAGGAAAAAGAAAGAAAAGCTAAACTAAGAAAAACTAATCTAAGTGGGAAAAGCGGCTACAACAAAACTATATACAAATCTAAAACAAATACATACAATTTACTAAATGATATCATAAAACAATAATTCTACTTAATTAAATGTTCAACTATCAACACAATTAAATCTTAATCACAAATGTACAATATTTACAAATTACACATTTTAAATGAAAACCTGCAAAAGTCATTTGTAAACTGTCCTATGACAACAAAACTATTATTCTTTGATTTTTATAATTTTATGAGAAATAAATAAAATGAAAACTACCTAAGCTGAGCAATTAAAATAATAATCGTAACTATAAATCTGAACTATATATATCTATCTAAACTACTTAAAATAACACTAATAAACTAACCTGTAATAATTCTTTTCAATTTGTCCCGTGCAAAGTATCTGATTCAGTTGTTTGATGGGAGGAAACCCGCACCAGATTCTCCACAAGCTTCTTGTAAACAAGAAGCAATAGTGCTCTTTGAATATAAATGACAGGACAAACAAGACATAAAGTGACAGCAATCTTAAAATTTGCAAATCATCACATTTAGATAAACCCGTATGCGAAGATTTGTACAAAATGATTCATTTAACAAAGAAGATAAACCTTTAATTCATTAAATTGAAACAAAGTAATTGCTATACTTTAAAATAAGAGGCATCAGATATGGACAACACATAAACCAAATCACATCAACCTGCGATGAATTATGATAGCTAAAGTAGTCGATAATTGATTGCAAACTGATATGAAGAAAACTTGAAATAAAAGTTTGATATATTGAAAGCTAAAGCTGTTACAAAACACCCACCTTCATCCCAGTTTGTATCCTCATAAGTCTTTCTTCTCCCCACAGTGATGGGTTAATTACAAAAAATAACAAGTATTTAAAGGCCACGGGGTAAAACATCCCTGTGGGAATTATCAAAAACAGTTTACAAAAAAATCTGGGAACAATCTCCCAAGTCTCTATTTATGTCTATGACTAACAACTTAAAACAAAACCATATAACAAAACATGTTCCAAACTGCCACATCATGTCCAATTTCCCATAGAAATTCGTATTTACTAGAAGTGGACAATAATAAACAAGTTTAGATAATGTTTTATTTGTAAAATTAACAGAAATCAAAATTTTAAGACTAGCTACAGAATCTTGTGATTTTGTAGCTGGTCTAATTTGAAAACAGAACCGTTTTAAATCAATCCAAAACCAACAGAAATATATTCGACCTATTAAACAAATCTTTAATTACTAATTGAAAACAAAGCAAATCGTTCATGCCAGAAGTAAACAAATCTTCATGCCAATTTGAAACAGACAGAAATCGTGTTTAATTAGCCAAATGGTAACAGGGATATAAGCAATATGTCAAACAACTTTTTATTACCAATTCGGAGAAAACATAATCGTTTTGATAATTCGAAACCAACGAAATAATTTTTGAATCAATTTCAATCGAAACAGACTATAATCGATCAAACAAATCTTTCGTATTCATTCAACACAAACACAATCGTTTATGTTGACTCAGAACTTAACAAAATGATCGTTAAAAACAAAACATACATAATCGTTTTTTTTTTTTAATTCAAAACTAACAGAACTATATCAAACCAATATCCAACACATATACAAATGACTATGCTAATTCAAGGCATACAACATCGTTTCATAATCAAACCAAAATAAATGAATCGAACTAACTCAGGGCCGACACAATCGTTATATTAATTCAAAAAGCAATAAAATCGTATCCATCAAAACATAGCTGTGTTCGATTTTTAGAAAACAAATCTTCAATGCAAACAAAAATAGTTTATACTGATCGAGAACAAAATCTTTTTACACTAACTCAAATAAAAATGAACTCATTCCTGGAAATTCAAAGTAAACAGAACCGTTTCTGAATTTATTTAAAACAAACATAACTTATTCAGAGCAAACATAATCAGCTATGCTAGTTCAAACCAAATCATTCAAAATCAATGTTGAAATAATCATACGTGGGTTGTAGGAAAACTTTTCAGTCAGGATAACTTTGAGTTGACAAAGGCCGTTGTTGCCTCAACATTTATGAAGACAATTGAACCTGTGGTCTTTTGCTTCTTCTCGTTGGCTTGTAACCTGTCTCTTTCTTTTGACAACACTGACACCCATTCCTCCAATGATTTAATCTTAGATTTCAACAGGGGAACATTGGTTTAATAATGTTCAAGCCAAGAATTGCATTGAGTGCAAGGTGATTGATTGGGCCTTGTCATTACAGGTGAGGTTTCGTTCAAGTTACCAGTGGTTTCACTACCAATCTTAATTCTTGGGAAGTTAGGGGCATTCTTGAGGCATGGAGGTAAGTTGGAGACATAGTCGTAGGGTTCCACAGAACAGAGGCCATGGGAGTAACGGTATTTATTAGTCAAGAAACATTCAATCTCAGAGTCTGAATCCTCGTGCAAAACAATAGGCTTTTGGTCTACGTTTTTCTTGGGCTTGTTCCTAGCACATCTGGATATCCATCATGCGTTCTTCTTTCCCTTACTATTGACACCAGTATTACCTTTTCCTTTCTTCCTTACAGGCCTCTTGACGGTCTTAGTATTGTTTTTAGCACACGGGTTGGCCATGGTATCAGGTAGGTTAATGTTGGGGCAATTCGAGGGTTTGACAGGGGGTAGAAGGGTAGGAGGTGGCATGACTAGCCCAACCAGAGTTTCAGTAACCACAACCTTGTCCACTTGGACACACTCGGTAGTGGAAAAGCCATTCCTTGATAGGAAGGCTTGCCAACAGTCACCATTAAGGCTCAAATGATGAACAATCACGATTTTGATCAAGAAGTGATGGAAAAGGATTCTATCAGCCTTCTCACGCTTAAATCGTTTGGACATCTTGTACAGACTGCATAGGAGATAGTGCAGCATGTTCAGAGGGTAGTCTATAAAATTCATAAGCAATCTAAGATGATAAAGAAATACCAAACCGTAATGACCTTCGCAAGTCACAAACTTCTTAACAATTTCCAATAGATCATGCCACCTAGGTTTGAGGGCAATGACAGGCATACCTCTATCACAACTAACAATCTTCCTCGATGTGAATAGGAGCGACCACGACACCTCGTCCACTTTCGATTTCTTAAACCACCTCTGCCCTTTAACTAGTAAGCATGTAGCTGAGCTGAGGAATTCCTCATTTAGCTTGAGTTGGATATCTCTGACCTTATCCCTGCATCCATCGAAGGTGAGGGCAAACTGTTGGGCTACCGAAAGGTTGAAACCCTCAAATCTTTGGATAAAAACTAACTAGCCACTATTTTCCAAATCCTCACGAGCATTATCGAATAGCAGGAGTGCTTGGTTGCCATTAGGTTCTATGCGCACCACAAGTGCCATAGGAGAGAGCACACAGTGATCCGGGTAAACGGACAAGGGTTTGGACAAGGTATACGCAGGACCGAAAGCTCAGTGATTTCCCCAAAAATAATAGAGGTAACCTGAGATAGAAGGCGGGAATTAATGCCTAAGTGTGCGAGGGTGGTGGAACGAAACAATCCATGCAGAACATTCATATCGAATGTACAATTGACGGCGCTATGGTGATCACTAATGCAATGTGTTAAAAGAAATTTCATTCAAACAATTAATGAAAACTCTGGTAAGTCGACCCAAATATTTGCACAATAAATAGTGTTTGCATGATTTTAAAATCAAAACAATGTTTCAAATATAGCACCAAGGATTCAATCATAAATCGTATGCTTTGTATGAAACCATTGAATTAAGGGTCTAATCACCATGTTAATGCGTTGTTATGAAACCATTGAATTCGATCAAAATCAATAGAACACCAAACCACTATTGAATCAAGGACTCAAGCACAATCATTAGAATATCATCACAGTCTTATAAAAATGAAGTCATATTAACAAAAAAAAAAAATGCCAAATGAGTAAAGGTTTTGGTATCTTGCCAACTCTGTGACCATAAGTGAATTGGAAATGAAATGAACACATAGAAAAGAGTAACCATAATAATTCAGTGAGGATTTTAATGCCATTGATGTGACCTCAAAATCAAATTTTTCGCGCTTGCAGTCGTGAAAACGAGAACAAAAGGCAGGTGTGAAAATGCGCAAGATAATAGTGTTGTTTTATTCAAAATATTGCGATGAGAATCAAGGGTTCCAAAACACTTGTGTAGGAAGCTTATAACGATAGGATAAAAATTTGAAATGGATGCCAACAGATTCTTACCTTTTACCATCATCCCATGCCTAAACCCCCATTACTCATATGTAAATACAAGGCTCAAGAGATTAAGTTGACATACCTTATTTTTCGTGTTTGATGTCGATCCCTTTTCGTGCTTGGTCGTTCTTTAACTGCAACTCTCCTCCCAATGTTGACCTGCATTCACTAAAGAAAAACAAAGAACTCCACATGCATTTGACCTATGAACTAACGGGTTAAAGATTTAATCAATCATACAATCAATATTCCAATAATGACAATCTCATATGGTGGGACGAGAAAACAAATTCTTTTATTAACTTCACAATGATACTTTACAATGATAAAGTTGGCTCTTCTTCCACTGTCTTCCAACTTCTTTTCTCTATACTTCTCTTTGCACAAGGATGGCTAAAGGTTGGGACAAAGGGAATGCTTAATCGGGTATAGTTTCTTTACTATGATTCTCCTCCTTTCAAATGGGAACCCTAACCCTTCTTTTATAGGCTAGAAGAAGCTAGGTATTTGGTCGAGTGACCGGCCATGCATGGCCGAAATGTTTAGTTAACTTACCCAAAGTTGTGTGTTCCTTCAACAACTTTCCTTTTCCCTTGCTTTTGTTGGTACACACGGGTTGTCTTGGGTCATCTAGCATGTACATGCATGTAGTAATGGAGTAGGGCACGTGGGCCTTTACAAAAGGGGTTTTTAAGAAGAGTTGTTTAGAAGTGTTTTGGCAAAGAAGGAATATGAGATGGCCTGATGCCAGGTAAGCATGTCTGGTGAAAGTTAGGGTTATAAAAGATTCCCCCTAATGTGTAAGGTTAGAAGAGCATCTGATGGTCAAAATACATTATCAATATTTATCAATGTACCAAACCGATGATCCCAGGGTCCAGAATTCGGGAGGTGCCATCTGCAAAATAACAATTGTCTCACCGAGGCGGGCATACCCATTCTTGGGATGAAATAAAATCATGTCTACCAATCAAATACACTGTATATCCATGTCATATAACTATATAAAGTGTAGTCGCGAGCAATACATAGTGAATCTACATCTCAAAATCAAAAGATATACATGTATAGTATCTATCTTCTAGAAGCTGATAAGGCCTGATGGTTGGAGATGAGGTCTTCAAAGCTCTAGAAACAACTTCAAAATCTTCAAAACTCGTGTAGGAGTGTAATATGAGTGTATGAATTCACAACCCAGAGGTCTTCGACGACTCGTCGGTCATGGACTAGAGAATATTGATGATTAGGTTGAAGGCTTCATTGATTTCAAACAAAGACTTGATTGGACTTTGAGGATGGTCAAGCATGAGGGCAAGAGTCAAACTGCAGAGGGGCCGACTCAGGCTTGGTAAAAACTTCCCTTGGAAAATAGAACGACAAATGATGAGACTCGGGCAACATGGAATTGACATAAGTTCACGAGGAAGGAGGCGACGCAAACTCTCCATATGTTTGGAAGAATAACCAAACGAAGGAGGATGCAACTCTATGTAGTGAGAACAAATTCCTAAGGTCATATTAAATCCTAGAGCTTGAAGAAAAAATGAAAGGATGTGTTTTGTCCAAGGGAGACTCATTGTGGTTCCAATAAAAAGAAAATACTTTTCCCTTCCTCTTTTTCGGGTATATTTGATTTTTTGTCTTTTTCAATAATTTTGGAAAAAGCGTAAAAGAATGCTACGTTACAAAGGAGGAATCGATTTTCGCAAACATACTAGTTCCAAGCGCACAAAACACAGGGATTCTCAGGGCAAAGGGACATATGCAAGAAAAGGACACTCTGGAAAAATCCTCTAGGGGCCAAAGGTGTCAATACGTAGAGGCAAAGTGCTATAGGGCTTGTGTATAACGCATACTTCAGATGGTTCAGTTGAGAGCAACATGGAGTCGGCATTAGGCCAAAGACATGGGTATGCAAATTCGATTAATAAGACACACAATGGTAACATCCTTCAATGTAAGTTTAACGAGCCCAGAGAAGGTAAGCTCGACAATTTTTCATATTTAGAGAGTCTGAAAAAATGTAAAAGGAGACTCCAATGGGGTACCTTTTTCGAAGGTAGTCTAGTCGGTTCGAAAAAGGGGTAAACTAGCACCAACAAGATGTCTATTCAAAACTATTTTAACGAGTGTGATAAAGACAAGATCACTCAACCATTTTTTCATTTTTAAGGAGTCTGAAAAAATCTTAACTATGGACTCCGTCAGGAATGTTCTTCTGAACCATTTTAACGAGTGTGAAAGAATAAGGTCACTTAGCGATATTCTCAATTTTAGAGAGTCTGAAAAGAGCTTAACTATGGACTCTGTGGGGTTCCTTTTTCGTAAATTTAGTCCCTCAGGCCCGAAAAAGAGGTAAAATTATACCTGAGGGTACTCTTCTAGAGAAATAAAGTTCCTTAGAGTATACTTTTGTTCGTACAGTTGACCATCCAGACTGAAGAAGGGGTAAACTATCATCGGATAGAAGTGACTTCAAATTTTAGTTTAATGAGCGTGAAAGGCCACAAGATCACTCGATAATATTTTCATGTTTAGAGGGTCTGAAAAGGGCTTAAAAGAAGACCCGTTGGGGGCTACGACTCAAGTATGAAACTAGTTCAGGTAGAGCCTATTGTTAGGCTCAGACCAAGAGTCTCTTCTATAGTCAACTTGGGAAGTCTCCCTAAAGGGAAGAAAACACAAACCAGGGTGTAAGTCCTCCTGCGGTATAGAAACAGTAGTCATGGCTTCCAGGATAGCCTCATATTAAGTAAATTCAAACTCCAAGAAATCACGCAAATGAGGGTCGACAGTCCCAAAGGGTGAAGTAAAATGACCATACTCCATATGACGATGGAGGTTCTGTCTAGGACTGGCAGAGTCTATCAGCGAAGAATCACGATAACGAGGGCTTGAGGATCTACTAACAATGCGATTAGACTCTGAAGTATACTCAAGCCCACTTGGACCAAGAGGGAGAATCAAGGGCTCCCATGCCCCCATTGGATACACCAATGGATCAATTTTTGATTCCAAGTCTCAAGAAGGAAAACATGATTGCACAGGTTCCTGCTCATAAGCAATTGAACATCGAGGATAAGATGCCACATAATTAACCTGTGGTGGGGTAGAGTCTACATGAACGCTAGGAATATATAAAGGGGTAGTCTGAAATAATGTCGAATTAGTATGGTGATTATCAGATGCCAGCTGGTCAATAGTGACAATGCTTCCATTGTGAGGGAAATGCATCACCCGAAAGAGCATAGATACCATAGCGTTTATATCATATACATAATCACGCCCGAGAAGCATATTGAAATATAACAGGACTTGCACCACTATAACATCAACAAGGACAATCTTCCCACCTAACAAGATAGGTAACTAAGGAAGAACCCCCAAATATTCACTAGGACGTCTGCCAAAGCCAAAATTTCATGCGAAGAAGAAAAAAGCTCGAGAGATCCCAAGACTTTCCAAACTGAGGAGGATAAAATACTTGCAGAGGCTCCTTCATCCACAATACATCGATAAATGTTTGTTGAATTAACTTCAACCCTTATTTGAAAGGGTGTGGAGTAAGGAAGACGAGGCTCAACAAGGTCATTCCAATCAAAGGAAACCATCCTAGGGATTGGAGAGGGTGTGCTCAGAATGAGTAGAATGCCCCCTTGTTCTGGAAGTATTGAACCAAAAATGCTAAAAACATAGTCAGTAGACACATCACTCCCCAAAAGAAGAGTGGGATCATCTGATGACTACATCGTCATGACCACTTTCACAACCAATGTATGAATAGGTTGCGGGACTACATGGTCTAAAGGCACCTCACCCCCCAAAAGAGGAGTAAGATCAACCGATGACTGCATTGGCATGACCACTTTCGCAACCAATGGCTGAATAGGCTGCAAGACTACATGGTCTAAAGGAACCTCACCCCCAAAAAGAGGAGTGGGATCAGCAGATGGCTGCATCGGCATGACCACTTTCTCAACCAATGGCTGAATAGGCTGAGAGACTACAAGGTCTAAAGGCACCTCACCCCCCAAAATAGGAGTGGGATCAATTGACGATTGCATCGGCATGACCACTTTCACAACCAATGGTTGAATAGGCTGCGAGACTACATGGTCTAAAGGCACCTCACCCCCCAAAAGAGGAGTGGGATCAACCGATGAATTCATCGGCATGACAACTTTCTCAACCAATGGTTGAATAGGCTGAGAGACTACAAGGTCTAAAGGAATCTCATCCCCCAAAAGAGTAGTGGGATCAATTGATGACTGCATCAACATGCCCACTTTTTGAACCAATAGTTGAATAGATAGTGAGGAAACCTCAAAAGACTCAGAATCAGAAGAGCTTGTAGACAGGGACCACAATATTTGTACCTATGGAATTCCAGGGCACAACTGAGTAAGGTGATCTCCCTTACAAATATTACAAGGGAACTTAGTCTTACGTCCTATCTGTCTAGGTGTCTCAATAGAATTAATTCCCCCATCATGACTATAAGTGGTTGGTTGCGCATCTCCAACATGACTTGCAATGGTTAGTGATGGGTCAATAACATGACTTGTAGAGGCTACATACCTATTACCAGTATGACTAGCAGTGACTGGACTTTTTCCCCCAGCATGACTTGTAGAGGGTGGGTGTGTACCCCTAGCATAACTTGCATAGGCTGGGTACTAGTCTTCAATGTGACTTGCAGAGGTTGTCGACCTGTCTCCAACATGACTCATAGAGGTTAGTGATTTCTTCTTCCTATTCTTCCTCTTTCTACTTCGTTTAGACTTCCAGTTACTAGTAACTATACTTTCACCAGAGGCAGGAGAAGGAGGAGGAGAATAATTTGTTGACAAAGAAACATCAACAAGGTGCCCATGACATAAATTTCTTAACTGAGAAGTGTCAATAGCATTTGGGACATTTGTAATGGTACCCAACCAAACTGGTAATCCCACATTCAACCCAGGAATGTATAAAGTGGCCATCAAAGGGACACCAACGTTTCCGAAGAAAGGAAAAGCAAAAGAATCCCCTTGCGAAGGGGTTCCTTGGTTGGTATCATTGGGAAATTTAGCCATGAAAATCTTATGCATGGGTTCTCCCTTTGCGGGATCGTTCAATTCTGTAAAAGTCTCACACACTGACTCTGAAGAACCAGTGTTATCAAAACAACGCCTATGAAGAGGCAGCTCCACGTTTCTAAGTGGAAGACTAAAAAGTCCTCTCGATCGGCGGAGTGGGTGGTCTACCACCCTAGGTCAGAAACCCAAAGCCACAACTAACTAACTCACTATGGAAAACTCGGGAGCACAGAGCACACACTAAAAGTTCCCAAAGGCAAATGAAGAAAATGACTAACTAGTTGGAAGAATAGTTACACCAACCAACACTAAAGCAACTTACCGGTGCAAGTGAAACTCAAATATGAAAACACCCTCCAGGTATACTCTGCAAAGAGTGGCCCGATGTCTTCCCTAGGTACTGCAGTATACCCCCGTGGTCACATATGTAAGACCCTAAAATAAAGGCAACTAGGTTTCCATCTCGTGAACAATCACTAGGTGGGTACATTTGACAGTCGGGTGGACCGCAATGAGCAAGATATCAAGCCCAAAACCTATCAAGGGTATCGAAAGCAAGTGTTCTGGAAGATGACTAAGGACCTTGAACGGATTGGAGACCCACAAAGCTCTGTGGCAAATGCGATCAACAAAATCCCAAGACAAGTCCTCTATATGCATTCCCCCACTACGCTTGGTCCAGCTTTGGAGGGGTTATCTCCGTTACCTTTCCACACGTGACCTCGTGTTTAGCCCCTATGTTAGAGGGGGGTCCCGGATAACTTTCACGATACTGGACTTTGACATTCCCTAACTCAAACTCCAATGTTTTATTTAATGGCCTTGAAGAGTTTCCTCTCCAATTTAATTCAAGTCCCTAACCCTAAACTAGTTGGTTGACCCTACAAACATAAAAAGTCTAATGAATTTTAGATTTAGCATTAACTTTTTATGGCTTGTCTTAAGTCAAAGGTTATGAAAGTGAAACTAGTGACATTTGAAAGATGAAAGAAAAATAAACAGAAAGCTAGAAACAAAATAACTTCTTCTTGACTCAAATCTTAAACCACTTTTCAAAAGAAACTTTTCTAAGATCTTTAAACAAAAAACTCAAAGTAGGATTTCACTCGACTACAATATACTTATGATCTAAGTAAACCGTCAAGAACTTATGAAAGAAAATACTTTTCCCTGGTTACTAATGTAAACCAACACTATTTAACCAAACAAAGAAATACAAATATTTTTTTTTATATTTGAATGCTCACAAAGCAAAAAGGAAAAATATCAACATGTAGAAACCAAGAAAACTTCTAGCCTAAGCACAGATCGCAAAGAGTCACTTTAAAAATAACACACAAGAAAATTAGAAATGGACTCTCACACTTGTCTAAAAACACTATAAAAAGAAAATTTTGAGGAAAACTTCTTAATGAAAAAGAAAGCTATTGTTGTGATCAAACTTAAGTTACTGACTGTTATGACAGAGACCCAAAAACCTTATAGGTATAACTCTTGTCAAAGGAAAGGATGATTGCCTCACCTTAAACAAAAATTTTCTCCACAGGCAGACTTCCTGATAGTTCAACAACAAGCGTTTGCATGCGAGCTATGTAAAGTCAAGGCACATGTACATGCATGTTGGACTTATACAGGTCGCGTGTATCTCTTAAACTCTAAGAAAAATAAAAGGCCAAGAAATCCATCCCAGGCGGAGACTACTGGTACTGAGAACCAGGATCTCTTGAAGACTCAGACACTTACTTTAACCGAAAAAAGAAAACCATTCAAGGAAAACTTCATAGAACAAACCAATCTGAGGTGAAACCTAAGCTATAGACTGCAAACAACCAAGACTAGAAAGAGTTCCAGAAACCCCTGAGAAGGATTGTTTCTGATAGGGGAGAGGATGACTACCTCTCTAAAAGAAATTTTCTAGAATCATACATGTGACTGACACTTCCTCAACTATCGTGTACATGCGGAATGTTGGAAGGTAGGGCATGGGTACACGCATGCAAACCTTATATAGGCCGCATGTACCTCTATGGGTCTCGAAAAAAAAAATACATTCAAGCACAAAAACAAAGATAACTGGTATGGAAGACCAGAATCTTTGTTAGCTTAGAATTTTGCAGAAACTTTAAAAACAAGAAATGAAACCAGTTCTTAAAAATACCCAAGAAAAAACATTCCCAGAAACCCTAGAGATCCCCAGTATGGTCGCCAATTCTGTTGTGGGTGGGAAATCCCTCCTATGGACTAGCACTAAGGGTTTTATCATGCATGCAAAAATGACCTAAAGATTCTTACTTTTTACCATCATCCCATTCCTAAACTCCCATTACTCATATGTAAATACAAGGCTCAAAAGATTAAGTTGACATACCTTATTTTTCATGTTTGATGTCGATCCCTTTTCATGCCTGGTTGTTCTTTGACTGCAACTCTCCTCCCAATGTTGACCTACATTCACTAAAGACAAACAAAGAACTCCACATGAATTTGACCTATGAACTAAAAGGTTAGAGATTTAATCAATCATACAATCAATATTCCAATAATGACAATCTCATATGGTAGGACAGGTAAAACAATTATTTTATTAACTTCACAATGATACCTTACAATGATAAAGTCGGCTACTGCTCCTCGATCCTGGTCCTGGGCTCTTATTCCACTGTCTTCCAACTTATTTTCTCTATACTTCTATTTGCACAAGGATGGCTAAAGGTTGGGACAAAGGGAATTCTTAATCAGGTATAGTTTCTTTACTATGATTCTCCTCCTTTCAAATGGGACCCCTAACCCTTCTTTTATAGGCTAGAAGAAGCTAGGTATTTGGTCGAGTGACTGGCCATTCATGGCCGAAAGGTTTAGTTAACTTACCCAAAGTTGTAGGTACACACGGGTTGTCTTGGGTCAGCTAGCATGTACATGCGTGGAGTAATGGAGCAAAGCACATGGGCCTTTATAAAAGGGGTTTTTAAGAATAGTTTTTCAACAATGTTTTGGAAAAGAAAGAATCTGAGATGGCCTGATGCCAGGTAAGAATGTCTGGTGAAAATTAGGGTTATAACACAAATCCTTTGGCGACTACCAACAGGAAACACATCTTCTTTGAGCGGAGGCACCGCCCCCTTCAACGTACAAATAAACTTCGATATTCCTATATTTGAAGGTTAGATAGACGCAGATCTTGTAGACAACTAGTTGACTGTACTAGAAGGGTATTGCTCTGTCCATAAATTTTCGAATAGAGAAAATATTACTTTTACGCTCCTCAAAGCCGTTCCCCATGTCAAAGATTAGTGAGAAACTTTTTGTGAGAAAAAGGAAACAAAGGAACCCTCATTATTTACAGTCACGGCCACCTGGGAATCCTTCAAGGATGCTATTAAGGAACAATACTACCCTGTCAAAAGTTATGACGAATTGTATACCAAATGGACCACACTACTGCAAGAAAGAGACCAAGCAGTGCCATATTTCACAAATATATTCCATACCTTGTGCACCAATATGGGTATCAAAGATTCAGAGAGACATCTGGTGTTCAAGTATCGCGGTTCTCTACATAGATACATCCAGACTGAAATGGATTTTATGTACATCTCATTCTTGGGCATGGCCTACCGATATGCCGTCTAAATTGAGCAGAAGCTCAAACAAAAGACACGAAAATTTGGGCTGGGGAACCTCTCACAACAAAAGCCAGGAAAGGGTGGCCCCAACCCACAGAACAAAAGACAGAGAAAAGATGGACAATATCAGGAAAACCAGTCCAAGAAGTAAGCAAATAAGGACACTGAAAAGACAAAGAAATATACCTGGAAGTAGTGTGACTTCCATAAGATCCCTTGGCATAACAGTGTTGACTGCCACTCAAAATAGACGCGGGTGGCCAAAGTGAAAGACTCTAAATTAGATGCGGGTTCTGAATCTGAGTCAGAACCAGAAAGGGAAAGATGGATCATTGACAGGAAACCCAATGCCACTATTGCTACCACAAATCTCCAGCATGGTCAACCAGACGATCCATAAGAAAGAGAGTGCCTCTTCCATTCACAGATGTGGGTAAAAGGCACCCCACTACACTTCATCATTGATAGTGGTAGCCAGAAGAACCTCATATCAGCAGAGGTCATCAAGCGGCTAGCCCTATCTATAACGCCACACCCACAACCCTACACCATTGGATGGCTCCGCCAAGGAAGCGATCTCCATGTCAGCCAACAGTGTTGAATGTCATACGACATCAAGCCCTTCAAAGATGAGGTATTGTGTGATGTTTCTCCTCTAGAATTTTCTGATGTTCTTTTGGGCCAACCTTATTTATGGAAACATCATGTTGCATATGAGTCTAGGCCTCGTAGTGTTATCATTACTTTGAACAGGAAATTGTACAAGATACCTGAGGTTGTCCCACCTAGTGCTATTTCCTTGATCTCTTCTAAGCAATGTAGGAAGTTCATATCTCAGACGAGGAAGTTTGTCTTCTTCATGATTCTCTCTCAGAACGAGAGAAAAATCATAGCCACATCCAAGGTCTCTACGACAGACCTCTCCACATAGCAGAAGCAAGTAGATAAGGTCATGGTAGAATACTCAGATATCTTCTCCTCACCTACTGGGGTACCTCTGCACTGTCATTTCAAGGACCCCATCAATCTAAACACCGGTGCACCGCTTCCCAATGGGCCAATCTATCGTTGCTCTCTATTAGAGAATGAGGAGATCAAGTGACAGATCCAAGAATTGATCCACAAGGGGAACATCCTTCCTAGCTCATCACCTTGGGGGAACCAAATCGTGTTGGTATAGAAAAAAGATAGAACCTGGTGACTTTGTATTGATTATCGGGCTCTGAATAAAATCACAGTCAGAAATGGGTACCTGATTCCCCAAATTGACGACCTCTTTGATCAACTCATGGGGGGCAAATACTTTAGTAAGATTGATCTGAAGTCTGGGTACCACCAGGTCCTGATAGAATAGACAGATGTATGGAAGACAACCTTGAAGTCAAAGGAATGCCTTTTTGAATGGTTGGTCATGCCCTTTGGTCTGACAAATTCTCCAGCCACTTTCATGAGGATGACGGATGATATCCTACGAGCATTCACCAATACATTTGTAGTGGTGTATCTTGATGAAATTATCATTTACAGCAAGACGTGGGCCAAACACTTGCAGCATATTCAACAAGTTCTACACACCCCGCGGCAACACAAGCTATATGCCAACTTGGGAAAATGTTCCTTCGGCATGGACAGGGTCCATTACCTAGGCTACATCATTGATCAATATGGAGTACATGTGGTTCCAACAAAGATCCAAGTCATCTATGACTGGCCAGCCCCAACCACACTCACTGAGCTTCGGAGCTTCTTGGGACTTGCCAATTTCTATCACAGGCGCAGTTTGTGTTGGGATTCTCCCATATTGCATGGGCCTGGGAATCAAATAACGGGGGTGAGTGGTAAGGAAAAATTTGCATGGGGAGTTAACCCAACAAGCATTCGATTATTGGAAACAGCAGCTGTAGCCCAATGCTTTCACTACAGGACCTGTGTAATGACCCTTTTCTTATTTCTGTAAATAATTTCATAAATAATCACGAAGTACTAGCTAAATTATAATTAAGTATGATATAACCTTAAATTGATTACAAGTTATTAATTAATTATTTTGGATTATACTTAAGCTCAAATATGATTTAAAATCCTTGATTAAAGGTTAATGAAGATGTAATTATTAAATGAGACATTAAATGATTTTAGTATTAGACTAATGGTTAATGACTAATAGAATTATTAAATAAAGTAGTGAAAATTAACTATGTAATAATAAACCAAAGGGAAAATAAAATAAAAACATAAATAAGGTTAAAGGAGTTACGTATCCCATGAGGGATACTGTATTAACCCCTAAGTTAAAGGGAATATTTAATAGAGGATGAGTCTATTAATAACGAATTAAATGAGAGCAGGATAAAGGGGGTAATGTATGGAAAAGGGGTTGGTGAGGAGTAATGGAAGGTGCGAGGGTGGTGAAAGGAGGATAAGGGAAGGAGAAGGGCGAGGGAAGAGGATTATTCATTTTTGGTCGGGATTTCATTCAGGGTGGAGGAAGGGATATTTTGGGGAAGCATTGGGACATAGATAGTGAACAGTGGATTTACGGTGCACACCGGGGCTGGGGTTTTAGGCTCGGAGGGCTAGGACATCCGTAGATGTCCTAGGGCGAGGCGCATTAATTAGGTAGAATTGGCGGTTTTAAAGATTGTTCATGAAGGTTCAAGCTGAAGAGTTCATTGCTGCAGAATAGTAGCATCCCAGTCTGAGGTATTTAAACTCAAAATTGTGAATTGTTTACTTAAATTTAATATTCTTGTAAGAATTGTTATGCAAAATTTTTGTTTTGTTTATCAAAAATCTGGGAAGGAATGAATATGTTAGAGTAAGCAAATTTTAGTAAGTTTCCATTCAGCTGTTTTAATTCATGTTAGTTTCAATTAATTGACGGTCCTTACATCGGTATCGGTAGGAGTTGGAATACTGGGCCTAAAGGGCCAAGACTCCAAGCTCAAATTGCCTTAACTTAACACGCATAAAACAGACTTTTAATTAAAATAAAATAAAAATAAATAAGTGCAAAATGAATTTACCACGAATTTATCAGGTTACAAGTGAATAAACATTTTTACCAGGTTACAAGTGAATAAACATTTTTACGATAATATAAAATATAGAACACTTCAGACAAAATTGATTAGCTTCCTTAGAATAAATGCAAGTTTGAAGCAAAATCGGAAAGTTTAGTAATCCAGAACCACCAGGAGTTGAACATTTAATTGAGCTAAGAAATTGTTTTAGAGTTTAAGAAATATGGCCCAAAAATCTTGATATGCGATTAATATGGCAAAGCCAAAGATTTAGCACTACAAAGATTTAAACCAAACACGGCGACAAAGAGCGATTGGGGTTTTCTTTGGCCAGTGATACCGATCTCTTTTATTTACGTGGCCGTAATGGTCTTTCTTTATTTGGCCGATGGCGGTCTGTCTCACGTAGCTAGTCCTGCTATTGGTTATCACGGTAAAGGCTCGAGCTCTCGATGGAAGGCATCACGCCTTCCCTTCCATTGTAACTATCTCAATGGAGTCACGATCGCCCTTCAGGGCCATGATCTTGGAATTCATTGTATACTTCTTTTGTACGCGGTTCCGATGGCTACTTCGAGGGATTCGGGGAGTGAATGAGTTTAGGCGTAGGAGTTACGGCTTGAATGGATCTAAGAAGAGAAAAAGGTACGTGCCGACCAAAGACCGGATGTCCCTATTCCTGATTCGAGATGCAAAAGAAAAAGCGGATTCGCTAAGCGTTCATGTGCGAACCTAGTTTCATAAAAACTAAGAGATTCGCGTTACCAGACCAGTCCCTCACAGCTAAAGCTCTGAGCTTTGGAATCCACCATTGCTGTAAACCAGCTTCGCCATGCGTTTAGTTCTTTGACAGTACCTCAGTTAATCCCTGAGTCCTCAAGACCGGTCGTGGTGGCCAATACAAAATACCTTTGCAAATACAAGCAAACAACTGAGATAATTTAACCAACCATCATAAACCTTTATTTATTCTTCTCAGAATGAACATTTGTCTCATCGATGGTGTCCATCTCCGAAGTATAATATTTCTGGCATTCTTCATCATAGAAAACCCAAAAAAATCGAGCAATTTATGTAACAAAGAGAAAATAAAAAAATAAAAACCGTTCAAGCCGCACAGAACAAAACCCTAACGATGGAATTTCACAAACAATACTTAGCAAGAGGTATTCCTCTGTACCATCTCAGGTGCCCTATAATCTGGACAACATCCAAAATAATTTTAAGCGAAGGAACTATGATAGCCGTGAACGATACGTGATGCCCTACAATTTGGAAGGCGCTTGAATTTTTTTTGGGTCAAATCAATGAAGAAGACTTAATATGGAAAACTGGCATTAAAGACACCCAATTTGAAAGGCTGAATAACGGTTCATGGTGGGATGATGATGATTTTGAGGGGAAGATGTTTTGATACATTGTATGGAAGCCTCATACGGTTTACGATCCAGCGGTGGAAATGCTGGAAGGCGTATCGAGGAAAGTACGTATTGTGAGCGAACGATGAGTTACTTGCTTGGATTTGCTAAAAGAGTACTTGCCGAACTGTATGATCCCTTATCTGTTTCGTTACTACTTCAACTGGGATTGCTGCATGTGCTCTAAAGGGTAGAACGTTGCTTTCTTTTGTTGGGGTCGGCTTAGAGGACAAACCTGCACCTAGTAATAACAAGACATCATGCGTTGCAGCTATTTAAATCATCATATGACCGTCTCGTGACCTCTGAAAACTTCAAAAATACGAGCATACACAACGAAAATTGAAGAAATAAAACCTCCATTTGTTAAACAAATAAAAAACTGAACCAAAACATGCAGACGAAGAAGATACGGATGATTTGGACCTGGGCATGCAAATTTATCGCCACATCTCGAATCTTATATAGGAGAAGTTCACGAGAGAACTGCGCCTTTGTCTTCGCCGAGTGACCATGCTCCATCATACCTCACGCCTCCATTAAGCCTCAACCTCCACACTTACGACCAAATGAAGAAGCAAATGAGCGATTTAGGGATTCATTTAGGGTTAAAGTAGTGAGGCAGTATTTTAATCAAGTAAATTTCAGTAAGAGACACGTGGGATGCATACATGCGTTATAACAAGCGCTTCATTCGAAGCTGTTTAAATTTTACATTAAGTTTAATGATGTACCAGCAGCGCATTGTAAATTTTAATATTCGTTTTTCGGATAGTTGTTAATGTATATTCTTTTAAATTTTTTATATACATTAATGTTATATTCTTTTATTTTTTTTTTTTATGTTAGAATTCCACGTTGTGGCCATGGAGACCTAGGCTCGAATCGGCGGCCATTACCCGGTATATTTTTTGAGGAGGAAGATGAGGGGCGTTTTCGTCTGCAGAAATATCTTTGAAAATATATATGGAAAGATTACTGCTTGATATGAATAAATTTAAAAATCATAGAAATTCTATAATTTGATCAATTTATGATTTAAATTGCAATCTTCCAAACTTTGTAATTTGAGCATTTCAAAACTGTAATCCAAGGATGATCCATTGGATTACAGTTTTGAAATGCTCAAATTACAAAGTTTGGAATATTGCAATCTCAATTACCAGATTTAGCTTGAATCCTCCTTGAAAACAACACCGGGAATGCGGTGCGGCGATCTACTTGAAGATCACGGTACTTTGAAGATGAGCTTTATTGTTGAATTATGACAGAATCCATTCGTTAAAGATTCAAATAGAAAATCTATTAATACGATGGGCCGCTGAGGTTTGAAAAATTGAGGTGTAAATAATGTTTTTGAATAACATTTTACTAAGAAATGATATTAAAATATAGGTCAGAAAATAAAATATAGGTTTTGAATAACAACTTATTTTATTATTTTAAAATCTCAAAATGATATTAAAATATAATTTGTTTTGAATGATTGTAAAATTAAATGATTGTGTTTGACTTTGTTGAGATTAAAAGTTGAAAACCTCTCATATAAGAGTATGATTTTTGTTTGACTATACTTACAAATGAATACATTCATTGATCCATTAGTCAATAAGAGTATTCACCTACATCTTATCAAAAGTTTGGTGATATGCGAGTAATAACCATG
>SNQJ01S0015173.1:206453-223255 GCA_010110895.2 Picea sitchensis
GTATTTAAACTCAAAATTGTGAATTGTTTACTTAAATTTAATATTTACTGCCAAATTGTTATGCAAAAATTTTGTTTTGTTTATCAAAAATATGGGAAGGAATGAATATATTAGAGTAAGTTAATTTTTAGTAAGTTTCAAAATTCCGCTCTGTTTTAATTCATGTTAGTTTCAATTAATTGACGGTCCCTACAACCTGTAGTAGCCATTTGATATTGAGACTGATGCTTCAGACTATGTTGTGGGTGTCGTTCTCACACAACATGACCACCTCGTGGCCTATTATAGTGTGACACTATCAGATGTTGTCCATAAGTACCCTACTTATGAAAAAAAAATGTGCTCCATTGTGCGAGCCTGCCACTAGTGGAGACATTACATTCTTTGGAGGGAGACAGTCATCCACATTGATCATAAGCCACTGTAGTTCATGTAGACAGAAGGAAAATTGCAGAATGATCGCCATCAAAAGTGGTCTACATACTTGCAACAATTCCACTTCAACATCAAGTATAAAACAAGAAGCACCAACCGCGTCGCTGATTGCCTCAACAAACCACCAGTCGTGGCACTCACCACAGTGCTAGACTCATGTAACCATGTGACCTATGGATGGCCCCAAATCTATGAGACAGACCTTGACTTCACCACCACCTACCAAATGTTGGGTGCAAAAGTAGTTGTTGATAATTTCCATCTTCAAGATGGGTTGTTGTGTCGTCTGGGCCATATATGTGTTCCCTCAACTGAGAAAGTGAAGTTGATCTGGGAATCCCACTACAGCCGGGTGGAAGGACACTTCGGTGTCAAAACAATAGTGGTGATGCTACAAAAACATTTCTACTAGCCGAAACTTCGACAGGAGGTCAACAAGTATATCAAATCTTGCACTGCCTATGTTATTGCCAAACCAACCACTAAGAAAAACGGCCTGTACACCCCTCTTCCTACTACTAACAGACCATGGGAATCCATCTCAATGGACTACATGTCAATACTCCCATCCACCAAGCAGAGAAATGACTATGTTTTTGTGGTTTTTGATCTCTTTTCTAAGATGGCGATTTTGGTTGCTTGCAAGAAGAGCATCACAACAAAAGCCATTGCCAAGCTCTTCTTTGAATGAGTCTGGGTAAATTTTGGAATCCCCCAAACCATTGTCTCATATCAAGACAGTTGATTTCGCAGCACATTCTTGTCGCGCCTCTGGTCACTACTGGACACCAAGCTCACCAAATCCACGGCCTTGCACCCCCAGACAGATGGCCAAACTGAGGTCGTAAATCGAATGATCGTGCATATCCTGTGCATGTATAATTCCAAGCACCCTCATACATGGGATGAGATTCTTCCCTATGTCTAGCATAGCTACAACTGAGCCCTGCATAGGTCAACCAACCACAACCCCTTTCAAGTGGGGTTGGGATTCCAACCATTGGGTCCCATAGATGTTGCACTTCCCCTTGCGGTCACCGCGACCAACTCCTCTCCTTCTCCAAATGAGGCTGACAAAGCCACCCAGTTCATTGATATGATCCAGAACATCCACCAATAGGTTCAGGATATCCTACAGAAGTTCAATGACAAGTACAAGAAGCGCCATGATCAACATCGGGTTCCACATAAGTTTCAGGTGGGCGACAAACTTTGGTTGTACTTGTAGAAAGAACGCCTTACAGGACCCCATCATAAGCTTCATCCACTCCGTTATGGGCCATACACCATCACCAAGGTTGTGGGGGATAATTCTTTTGCACTCAACATTCCTCCTTTCCTTGGCCTACACCTAGTGTTCAATGTGGACCTCCTTCGGCCTTATTTCCCACCATTATTGGACAACTCAGACGTAGCAGAAAAGCTGACACCAACAGAGATCAATCCCAAATGCATACAATAGGCATCCAATGATAATATTGTGGACACATTAATCAATGGTACTCGACAACAAAGGATCTATCTTTATCGAGTCGTCAAAGAAGGGAAACTCCTGCACCAAGGCAAGTGGCTCACCTGCGACCAAATTCAACAAAAAATTCCTCAACTGATGGGGGAACTCAATGCAATGGAGACCATTGCTTCCTAAGGATGGAATATTGATCTAGGTGGATATCAGTGGCCACCCACCTTTTCCAGCTGGCTCAAAACAACTTTCTAGCAATTTTGATAATTTATTACTTTTAGCAGTTTTTCGGGTCCTGAACTTCCGGAGCCGTTTTGAGGCCCTAAATGATGTTTTTTGGGATATGTTGCATTCATAGAATTTAATATTGAAATTTTTTGCAACTATTTTATTCCTTGGATAGATATTTCCAATGGGATATCATACGCCTAAAACGGAGATCGTATGCAAAAGTTACGACCTCGGGAAGTTGATGTACTGACTTACCCAAATGTGGGCCACATGACTTTTGGCACTTCATCTCCTAGGGTTAGGTTTTTGGATGTTTAGGGTTTCTGAAACTCTTGTTTATTGTAAAAAGGCCTTGAGAGCCTCATTGTAATCATATTCTTGAAAATGAGCACAACCGTCACATCTCTTCTCAGAGATAAGCCGCCACCATTCCAGCATGCTTGTTTTCCATTGCATTTTACAGTTTCATCTTATTTCCTTATTGAATAAAAAACCAGTTTTACTGTATCTTTGTTATTCCGTGTTAAGCATCTGGTAATAATCTGTAGTCATTTTGTTCTTCTCATAAAATACAGATCAATGCTATCAAAGCGTTCTACTCCTTATCGTCTTAATGCATGTCCCCAACAAGGTCGGAGTACAAAGATTTGGGTCTCGAGCTTATTTCTCTTGAGGAAAAAAGCTCTCGCACACCAAAGCGACCTCTCATGGAAGGATAAAAGAAATATGGTGGGACAGAATATCCTTTCAAACTGTTGATTGAGGAATCCCTCATGCAACAGAGGAATGATATGATGGATAATTTCATGCAATTCCTTTGACGACTACCAACAGGCGACGCATCTTCTTCGAGCGGAGGCACCACCCCATTCATGGTACAAATAAACTTTGATATTCCTATATTTGAAGGTCAGATAGATGCAGATGTTGTAGAAAAGTGGTTGAAATTACTAGAAGGGTATTTCTCTTTCCATAACTTTTTGAATAGAGAAAATATTACTTTTGCGCTCCTCAAAGTCGTTCCCCATGTCAAAGATTGGAGGGAAACTTTTTGTGAGCAAAAGGAAACAAAGTAAACCTCATTATTTACATTCATGGCCACCTAGGAATCCTTCAAGGATGTTATTAAGGAACAATACTACCCTGTCGAAAGTTATGATGACTTGTATACAAAATGGACTGCACTGCGGCAAGAAAGAGACCAAGCAGTGCCAGATTTCACAAATATCTTCCATACCTTGCGCACCAAGATGGGTATAAAAGATTCATAGAGACATATGGTGATCAAGTATCACTATGCTCTGCATAGATACATCCATACCTAAATGGAGTTTCTGGACATCTCATCCTTGGGCGCGGCCTACCGATATGCCATCAAAATTGAGCACAAGCTCAAACAAAAGACACGACAATTTGGGCCGAGGAACCCCTCACAACAAAAGCCAGGAAAGGGTGGCCTCAACCCACAGAACAAAGGAAAGCAGAAAGATGGAAAGTATCAAGAAAACCAATCCAAGCTGCAAGCAAAGAAGGACACCGGAAAGACAAATAAAGATACCAGGAAGTGGTGCAACTTCCATAAGAGCCATTGGCATAACACTATTGACTGCCGCTCAAAGCAGACACTAGTGGCCGAAGTGAAAGCCTCTAAATCAGATGTGGGTTCTGACTCTAAGTTAGAACCATAACGGGGAATACAAATCATTGACGTGGAACCCAGTGCCACCGTTGCTACCACCAATCTCCAGCATGGTGAACCAGACAAGCCAGAAGAAGGAGAGCGTCTCTTCCATTCACAGATGTGCGTAAAAAGCACCCCACTGCACTTCATCGTTGATAGTGGTAGCCAGAAGAACCTCGTCTCAGTAGAGGTCATCAAGTGGTTGGCCCTACTGACAAAACCGCACTCACAACCCTACACCATTGGATGTTTCCGCCAAGGAAGCGATCTCTGCATCAGCCAACAATGTCGACTATTGTACGACATCAAGCCCTTCAAAGATGAGGTATTGTGTGATGTTTCTCCTCTCGAAGTTTGTGATGTTCTTTTTGGACAACCTTATTTATGGAAACGTCATGTTGTATATGATTCTAGGCCTCGTAGTGTTATTATTACTTTGAACAGGAAATTGTATAGGATACTCGAGGTTGTCCCACCTAGTGCTATTTCCTTTATCTCTACTAAGCAATGCAGGAAGGTCATCTCTTAGACCAGAAAGGGGAAGACTAATCACTGACATGAAACCCAGTGCCACAGTTTCTACCACCAAGCTCCAACATGGTGAACTAGATGAGCCAGAATAAGGAGAGAACCTCTTCCATTCACAGATGTGGGTAAACTGCACCCCACTGCACTTCATCGTTGATAGTGGTAGCTAGAAGAACCTCATCTTAGCAGAGGTCATCTAGCAATTGGCCTTGCTGAAAATGCCACACCCACAACCCTACACCATTGGATGGCTCTGCCAAGGAAGCGATCTTCGTGTCAGCCAATAGTGTCGACTATCATATGACATCAAGCCCTTCAAATATGAGGTAGTGTGTGATGTTGCTCCTCTCGAAGTTTGTGATGTGCTTTTGGGCCAACCTTATTTATGGAAATGTCATGTTGTATATGATTCTAGGCCTTGTAGTGTTATTATTACTTTGAATATGAAATTGTATAGGATACMTGAGGTTGTCCCACCTAGTGCTATTTCCTTTATCTYTGCTAAGCAATGCAGGAAGGTCATCTCTCAGATGGGGAATTTTTTCTTCTTCGTGATTCTCTCTTAGAATGAGAGAAAAATCACAACCACATCCAGGGTCTCTACGGACGACCTCTCCACATAGCAGAAGAAAGTAGATAAGGTCTTGGAAGAATACTCAGGTATCTTCTCCTCACCTACCGGGGTACCTCTGCACTGCCAGGTCAAGCACCCCATCGATATGACCCCCAATGCACCAGTACCCAATTGACTTTTCTATCACTGCTCTTTGTTAGAGAATAAGGAGATCAAGCGATAGATCCAAGAATTTCTCCACAAGGGGCACATTTTTCCTATCTCATCACTTTACAGGAACCCAATCGTGCTGGTACAGGAGAAACATGGAACCTGGAGAATTTCTATTGATTATCGGGCTCTGAATAAAATCACAGTAAAAAATCGGTACTTGATTCCCCAAATCAATGACCTCCTTGATCAACTCATGGGGGCCAAATACTTTAGTAAGATTTATCTGAAGTCTAGCTACCACTAGGTCCCGATAGAATAGATAGATGTATGGAAGACCGACTTCAAGTCAAAGGAAGGCCTTTTTGAATGGTTGTCATGCCCTTTGGTCTGACAAACACTCCARCCACTTTCATGAGGATGATGGACGATATCCTACGAGCATTTATCAATACTTTTGTAGTGGTGTATCTTGATGACATTCTCATTTACAACAAGAATTGGGCCGAACACTTGCAGCATATTCAGCAGGTTCTRCACACCCTACAATAGCACAAGCTATACGCTAACTTGGAGAAATGTTCCTTCAGCATGGACAGGGTCCATTACCTAGGATACATCATTGATCAACATGGCGTACATGTGGATCCAACCAATATCCAAGTCATACATGATTGGCCAGCCCCAACCACACTCACTGAGCTTCAGAGCTTCTTGGGCCTTGCCAATTTCTACCGCAGGTTTGTGTTGGGATTCTCCCAAATTGCATGGGCCCTCAGCCAAATAACCAGGGGTGGTGGTAAGGTGAAATTTTCGTGTGGCCAACCCCAACAACTAGCATTCGATGATTTGAAGCAAATCTTATGCTCAGCCCCATTACTTTCACTACCAGACCTGCAACATCCCTTTGAGATTGAGACTGATGCTTCAGACTATGCTATGGGTGTCATTCTCACAGAGCATGGCCACACCGTGGCCTATCATAGTGTAACACTATTAGATGTTGTCCATAAGTACCCTACTTACGACAAAGAAATGTAATCCATTGTGAAAGGTTTCCGCCAATGGAGACATTACATTCTTGGGAGGGAGACAATCATCCACACAGATCATAAGCCACTGTAGCTCATGCAGACAGAAGGAAATTTGTAGAATGACTGCAATCAAAAGTGGTCCACATACTTGCAACAATTCCACCTCAACATCAAGTATATAACAAGAAGCACCAACCACATTGTTGATTGCCTCAGCAGACCACCAGTCACAACACTCACCACAGTGCTAGGTTCCTATGGCCGTGAGACCTTTGGATGGCCCCAACTCTATGAGTCAGACTCGGACTTCGCCACCACCTACCAAATGTTGGGTGCAAAGGCAGTTGTCGATAATTTCAATCTTTAGGATGGGTTGTTGTGTCGTATGGGCCATATATGTGTTCCCTCAAGTGAGCGAGCGAAGATGATCTGGGAATCCCACTATAGCCAGGTGGCAGGACACTTCAGCATCAAAAAGACAGTGGTGATGCTACAAAAACATTTCTACTAGCCAAAACTTCAACAGGAGGTCAATAAGTATATCAGGTCTTGCACTATCTGCGCTATTTCCAGACAAACCACTAGGAAATAGGGCCTATACACCCCTCTTCCTACTCCTCACAGACCATGGGAATCCATCTCAATGGACTACATGTCGGGCCTCCCATCCACCAAGCGAGGAAATGACTATGTTTTTATTGTTGTCGATTGCCTTTCTAAGATGATGATTCTGGTTGCTTGCAAGAAGAGCATCACAGTAGAAGCCACTGCCAAGATATTCTTTGAATGAGTCTGGGTACATTTTGGAATCCCAAAACCCATTATCTCATATCGGGATAGTCGATTTCTCATCACATTCTGGTCGAGCCTCTGGTCACTGTTGGACACCAAGCTCACCAAATCCATGGCCTTCCACCCCCATATAGATGGTGAAACTGAGGTCGTAAATCGAATGATTGTGCATATCTTGTGCATGTATAATTCCAAGCACCCTCACACATGGGATGAGAGTCTTTCCTATGTCCAACATATCTACAACTGAGCCCTACATAGCTCAATTGACCACATCCCTTTTCAGGTGGGGTTGGGATTCCAACCATTGGGTCCCATATATGTTGCACTTCCCCTTGCGGTCACCTCAACCGACTCCTCTCCTACTCCAACTGAGGCTGACAAAGCCATCTGGTTCATTGAGAGGATCCAACACATTTTACAACAGGTTCAGGATATCCTACTGAAGTCTAATGACAAGTACAAGTAGCGCCATGATCAACATCAGGTTCCACATAAGTTTTAGGTGGGCGACAAAGTTTGGTTGCACTTGTAGAAAGAATGCCTTACAGGACCCCATCAGAACCTTCGCCCACTCCATTATGGGTCATACACCATCACCAAGGTTGTGGGGGATAATTCTTTTGCACTCAACATTCTTCATTTCCTTGTCCTGAACCCAGTGTTCAACGTGGACCTCCTTCGATCTTATTTCCCACCATTATTGGACACCTCAGACATAGCAGAAAAGATGAGACCAACAGATATCAACCCCAACTGCATACAACAAGAATCCAGTGATTATATTGTGGACACACATATCAAAGGCACTTTAAAACAAAGGATCCAGCTTTATCGAGTTGTCAAAGTAGGGTAGTGCCTACACCAAGGCAAGTGGCTCACCCAAGGCCAAATTCAGCAGAAATTTCCTCATCTGATGGGGGAAATCAACACAATGGAGACCATTTCTTATTAAGTATGGAGGATTGATCTAGTTGGATATCAGTGGCCACCACCTTTTCCAGCTGGCTAAAAACAACTTTCTAGCAATTTTGATAATTTACTATTTTTAGCAGTTTTCGGGTCATGAACTTTCAGAGCCGTTTTGACACCCTAAACGACGTTTTTTGGGGTATGCTTTGGTCGCAAAATGTCATCTTGAAATTTTTTGCAACTATTGTTTTCCTCGAATAGATCATTCCAATGGGCTATCATACGCCTAAAACAGAGAGCGTATGCAAAATTTACGACCCCGAGAAGTAAATGTACTAACTTACCCAAACGGGGCCCACATGACTTTTGGCGCTTCATCTCCTAGGGTTAGGTTTTTGGATGTTTAGGGTTTTTGAAAATCATGTTTATTGTAAAAATGCCTTGAGAGCCTCATTGTAATAATATTCTTTCAAATGAGTGCAGTCGTCACATCTCTTCTCAGACATAAGCCGCCACCATTCCAACAAGCTTGTTTTCCGCTGCATTTTACAGTTTCATCTTATTTACTTATTGAATAGAAAACCAGTTTTACTGCATATCTGTTATTTTGTGTTAAGCATCTGGTAATAATATATAGTCATTTTGTTTTGTTCATAAAATATGGATCAGTGGTATCAGATCATTCTGCTCCTTGTCGTCTTAATGCATGTCCCCAACGAGGTCGGAGTACAAAGATTTGGGTCTCGAGCTTGTTTCTCTTGAGGACCAAATATCTCGCACACCCAAGTGACCTCTCATGGAAGGAGAAAAAAAGATGATGGGATAGGATATCCTTTCAAACTATTGATTGAGGAAGCCCTCATGCAACAGAGGAATGAGATGATGGATAATTTCACACAAATCCTTCGGTGACTACCAACAGACGATGCATCTTCTTTGAGCAGAGGCACCGCCCTCTTCAAGGTATAAATAAAATTAAATATTCCTATATTTGAATTTCAAATAGATGTAGATTCTATAGACAAGTGTTTGAATCTACTGGAAGGGTATTTTTCTGTCCATAACTTTTCGAATAGAGAAAATATTACTTTTGCGGTCCTCAAAGTCGTTCCCCATGTCAAAGATTCATGGGAAACTTTTTGTGAGAAAAAGGAAATAGAGGAACCCTCATTATTTATAGTCATGACCACCTGGGAATCATTTAGGAATGATATTAAGGAAAAATACTACCCTATCGAACGTTATGACGACTTGTATACCAAATGGACCACATTGCATCAAGAAAGATACCAAGCAGTGCTAGATTTCACAAATATCTTCCATACCTTGCGCACCAAGATGGGTATCAAAGAGTCAGAGAGACATATAGTGATCAAGTATCATGATTCTCTACATAGATACATCCAGACCAAAATGGAGTTTCTGGACATCTCATCCTTGGGCGCGGCCTACCGATATGCCGTCAAAATCGAGCAGAAGTTCAAACAAAAGACACGACAATTTGGGTTGGGGAACCCCTCACAACAAAAGCCAAGAAAGGGTGGCCCCAACCCATAGAACAAAGGACAGAGAAAATATGGACAGTATCGGGACAACCAGTCCAATCCGCAAGAAAAGAAGGACACTGGAAATACAAATAAAGATACCAAAAAGTGGTGCAACTTCCATAAGATCCCTTGGCATAACATTATTGACTGCCACTCAAAGAATACATCGATGGACGAAGTGAAAGGCTCTGAATCAAATGCGGGTTTTGAATCTGAGTCAGAACTAGAAAGGTGAAGACGGATCATTGACACAGAACCCAATGCCACTATTTCTACCACCAAGCTCCAACATGGTGAACCAAATGAGCCAGAGGAAGGAGAGAACCTCTTCAATTCACAAATGTGGGTAAAAGGCACCCCACTGCACTTCATCGTTGATAGTGGTAGCCAGAAGAACCTCATCTCAGCAGAGGTCGTCAAGCAGTTGGCCCTGTACACAATGTTTCACCCACAACCCTACACCATTGGATGGCTCTACCAAGGAAGTGATCTCTGCGTCAGCCAATAGTATCGACTGTCGTATGACATCAAGCCCTTCAAATACAAGGTATTGTGTGATGTTCTTTTGGACCAACCTTATTTATGGAAATGTCATGATGTATATGAGTCTAGGAATCATAGTGTTATTATTATTTTGAACAGGAAATTGTACAGGATACTCGAGGTTGTACCACCTAGTGTTATTTCCTTGATCTATGCTAAGCAATGCAGGAAGGTCATCTCTTAGACGGGGAATTTTTTCTTCTTCATGATTCACTCTCAGAATGAGAGAAAAATCACAGCCACATCCAGGGTCTCTACGGTCAACCTCTCCACACAGCAGAAGCAAGTAGATAAGGTCATGGAAGAATACTCAGATATCTTCTCCTCACCTACCGAGGTACCACTGCACTGCCAGGTCAAGCACCCCATCAATCTGACCCCCGGTGCACCATTTCCCAATGGGCTAGTCTATCATCTCTCTCTGTTATAGAATGAGGATATCAAGAAACATATCCAAGAATTTCTCCATAAGGGGCCAATCCATCCTAGATCATCACCTTGTGGGAGCCCAATCGTGTTGGTATAGAAGAAAGATGGAACCTGGCCAATTTTTATTGATTATCGGGCTCTGAATAAAATCACAGTAAAAAACCAGTACCCGATTCCCCAAATCAACAACCTCCTTGATCAACTCATCAGGGCCAAATACTTCAGTAAGATTGATCTGAAGTCTGGCTAGCACTAGGTCCCAATAGAACAAACATATGTATGGAAGACTACCTTCAAGTCAATGGAAGGCCTTTTTGAATGGTTGGTCATGCCCTTTGGTCTGACAAACGCTCCAGCCACTTTCATGACGATAATGGATGATATCCTATGAGAATTCACCAATGATTTTATAGTGGTGTATCTTGATGAAATTCTTATTTACAACAAGACTTGGGCCGAACACTTGCAGCATATTCAGCAAGTTCTGCACACCCTGCGGCAACACAAGGTATACGCCAACTTGGAAAAAATATCCTTCTGCATGGACAGGCTCCATTACCTAGGATACATCATTGATCAACATGGCATACATGTATATCCAACCAAAATCCAAGTCGTCTGTGACTAGTTAGCCCCAACCACACTCACTAAGCTTCGGAGCTTCTTGTGCCTTGCCAATTTCTACCACAGGTTTGTGTTGGGATTCTCCCATATTGCATGGGCCCCCAGCCAAATAACTAGGGTTGGTGGTAAGGAGAAATTTTCATGGGGTCGGCCCCAACAATAAGCATTTGATGATTTGAAGAAGCACTTGTGCTCAACCCCAATACTTTCACTACCAGACCTGCAACAACCCTTTCAGATTGAGACTGATGCTTCAGTTTATGTTGTGGGTGTCATTCTCACACAACACGACCACCCCGTGTCCTATCATAGTGTGACACTATCATATGTTGTCTGTAATTACCCTACCTATGACAAAGAAATTTACTCCATTGTGCAAGCCTGCCACCAATGGAGACATTACATTCTTGGGAGGGAGATAGTCATCCACCCTGATCATAAGCCACTGTAGTTCATGCAGACACAAGGAAAATTATAGAATGACCACCATCAAAAGTGGTCCATATACTTGCAACAATTCCACCTCAACATCAAGCATAAAACCGAAAGCACCAATCACATCGTTGATTGCCTCAACAGACCACCAGTCACAACACTCACCACAGTACTAGACTACTATGGCCATGAGACCTCTAGATGCCCCCAACTCTATGAGATAGACCTGGACTTCGCCACCACCTACCAAATGTTGGGTGGAAAGGCAGTTGTCAATAATTTCCATCTTCAGGATGGGTTGTTGTGTCGTTTGGGCCATATATGTGTTCCCTCAAGTGAGCGAGAGAAGATGATATGGGAATCCCACTACAGTCGGTTGGTAAGACACTTTGTCATCGAAAAGACAATGGTGATGCTACAAAAACATTTCTACTGGCCGAAACTTCTATAGGAGGTCAACAAGTATATCAAGTCTTGCACTGCCTAGACTATTGCCAAACCAACCAATAAGAAACAGGGCATGTACACCCCTCTTCCTACTCCTGACAGACCATGGGAATCCATCTCAATGGACTACATGTCGGGCCTCCCATCCACCAAGCAGGGAAATGACTGTGTTTTTGTGGTTGTCGATCACTTTTCTATGATGGCGATTATGGTTGCTTGCAAGAAGAGCATCACAGCAGAAGCCACTTCCAAGCTATTCTTTGAACGAGTCTGGGTACATTTTTGAATCCCACAAACCATTGTCTTAGATCAAGAAAATCGATTTCTCAACACATTCTGGTTGAGCCTCTAGTCACTTCTGGACACCAAGCTCACCAAATGCACGTCCTTCCACCCCCAGATAGATGGCCAAACTGAGGTCGTAAATCGAATGATCGTGCATATCCTATGCATGTATAATTCCAGGCACCCTCACACATGGGATGAGAGTCTTCCCTATGTCTAGCATAGCTACAACTGAGCCCTACATAGCTCAACTGGCCACAACCCCTTTCAAGTGGGGTTGGGATTCCAACCATTGGGTCCCATAGATGTTGCACTTCCCCTTGCGGTCAACTCAACCGACCCCTCTCCTTCTCCAACTAAGGCTGACAAAGCCACTCGGTTCATTGAGAGGATCCAGTACATCCTCGAATAGGTTCAGGATATCCTACAGAAGTCCAATGAGAAGTATAAGAAGCGCCATGATCAACATCGGGTTCCACATAAGTTTCAAGTGGGCGACAAAGTTTGGTTGCACTTGTAGAAAGAATGCCTTACAGGACCCCATTAGAAGCTTCACCCACTCCGTTATGGGTCGTACACCATCACCAAGGGTATGGGGGATAATTATTTTGTGCTCAACATTCCTCCTTTCCTTCGCCTGCACCCAGTGTTCAATGTGGACCTCCTTCAACCTTATTTCCCACCATTATTAGACACCTTAGACGTAGCAGAAAATATGACACCAATAGAGCTCAACCCCGAATGCATACAACAGGCATCCAATGATCATATTGTGGACACACATATCAAATTCACTCTACAACAAATGATCCATCTTTATTGAGTCATCAAAGTAGGGCAGCTCCTGCACCAAGGCAAGTGGCTCACCCAGGGCCAAATTCAACAAAAATTTCCTCATCTAATGGGGGAACTCAATGCAACGGAGACCATCGCTTCCTAAGGATGGAGGATTGATTCAGGTGGATATCGGTGGCCACCCACCTTTTCCAGCTGGCTCAAAACAACTTTCTAGCAATTTTGATAATTTACTATTTTTAGCAGTTTTTCGGGTCCTGAACTTTCGGAGTCGTTTTGAGGCCCTAAACAACGTTTTTTGGGGTATGTTGCAGTCACAAAATTTCAACTTGAAATTTTGTGCAACTGTTGTAGTCCTCAGATAGATCTTTAGAATGGGCTATCATACGCCTAAAACGGAGATCGTATGCAAAAGTTATGACACTGGGAAGTTGATGTACTGACTTACCCAAATGGGCCCACATGACTTTTGGCGCTTCATCTACTAGGGTTAGGTTTTTGGATGTTTAGGGTTTTTGAAACTCCTGTTTATTGTAAAAAGTCCTTGAGAGCCTCATTTTAATTATCTTCTTTCGAATGAGCCCAGCCGTCACATCTCTTCTCAAAGATAAGCCGCCACCATTCCAACAAGCTTGTTTTCCGCTGCATTTTACAGTTTCAACTTATTTCCTTATTGAATAAAACCCAATTTTATTGTATCTCTATTATTCTGTGTTAAGCATCTGGTAATAATATGTAGTCATTTCAGTCTGCTCATAAAATCTGGATTAATGGTATCAGAGCGGTTTTCTCCTTATCGTCTTAATGCATGTCCCCAACGAGGTCGGAGTACAAATATTTGGGTCTCGATCTTGTTTCTCTCGAGGACAAAATATCTTGCACACCCAAGTGACCTCTCATGGAAGGAGAAAAGAAAGATGATGGGATAGGAGATTCTTTCAAACTATTCATTGAGGAAGCCCTCATGCAACAAAGGAATGAGATGATGGATAATTTCATGCAAATCCTTCGGCGACTACCAACAGGCGACAAATCTTCTTCGAGCAGAGGCACTGCCCCCTTCAAGGTACAAATAAACTTCGATATTCCTATATTTGAAGGTCAGATAGATGCAGATGTTGTAGAAAAGTGGTTGAATCTACTAGAAGTGTATTTCTCTGTCCATAACTTTTCGAATAGAGAAAAGTTTACTTTTTCACTCCTCAAATCCATTCCCCATGTCAAAGATTGGTGGGAAAAAAAATTTGAGCAAAAGGAAACAAAGAAACCCTCATTATTTATAGTCACAACCACCTAGGAATCCTTCAGGGATGCTATTAAGGAACAATACTACCTTGTCAGAAGTTATGATGACTTGTATACCAAATGGACCACACTGTGGCAAGAAAGAGACCAAGCAGTGCTAGATTTCACAAATATCTTCCATACCTTGCGCACCAAGATGGGTATCAAATATTTAGAGAGACATATGGTGCTCAAGTATCGTGGTGCTCTGCATAGATACATCTAGACTGAAATGAAGTTTCTGAACATCTCATCCTTGGGCCCGTTCTACCGATATTCCTTCAAAATCGAGCAGAAGATCAAACAAAAGACATGACAATTTGTGTCGGGGAGCCCCTCACAACAAAAGATAGGAAAGGGCAGCCCCAACCCACCGAACAAAGGATAGAGCAAAGATGGATAGTATCAAGACAACCAGTCCAAGATGCAAGAAAATAAGGACACCGGAAAGACAAAGAAAGATATCGGGAAGTGGTGCGACTTCCATAAGAGCCCTTGGCATAACACTGCTAACTGCCACTCAAAGAAGACGCTGGTGGCTGAAGTGAAAACCTCTGAATCAGATGCGGGTTCTAACTCTGAGTTAGAACCAGAAAGGGGAATACAGATCATTCACGTGGAACCCAGTGCCACCGTTGCTACCACCAAGCTCCAGCATGGTGAACCAGACGAGCCAGAAGAAGGAGAGCGCCTCTTCCATTCACAGATGTGGGTAAAAAGCACCCCACTGCACTTCATCGTTGATAGTGGTAGCTAGAAGAACCTCATCTCAGTAGAGGTCTTCAAGTGGCTGGCCCTGTCGATAATGTCGCACCCACAACCCTACACCATTGGATGGCTCTGCCAAGGAAGCGATCTCTGTGTCAGCCAACAGTGTCGACTATCATATGACATCAATCCCTTCAAAGATGAGGTATTGTGTGATGTTTCTCCTCTCGAGGTTTGTGATGTTATTTTTGGACAACCTTATTTATGGAAATGTCATGTTGTATATGAGTCTTCGTGATTCGATCTCAGAATGAGAGAAAAATCATAGCCACATCCAGGGTCTCTGTGGCCGACCTCTCCACACAACAAAAGCAAGTAGAAAAGGTCGTGGAAGAATACTTGGATATCTTCTCCTCATCTACCAGGGTACCTCTGCACTGCCAGGTCAAGCACCCCATCGATTTGACCCCAGCGCATTGTTTGTCAATGGGCCAGTCTATCACCGCTCTCTTTCAGAGAATGAGGAGATCAAGTGACAGATCCAAGAATTTGTCCACAAGGTGCACATCCATCCTAACTCATCACCTTGTGGGAGCCCAATCATGTTGGTATAGAAGAAAGATGGAACCTGATGACTTTGTATTGATTATCGAGATCTAAATAAAATCATAGTCAGAAATCGGTACATGATTCCCCAAATCGACGACCTCCTTGATAAACTCATGGGGGCCGAATACTTCAGTAAGATTGATCTAAAGTCTGGCTACCACTAGGTCTCGATAGAACATACAGATGTATGGAAGACCACCTTCAAGTCAAAGGAAGGCCTTTTTTAATGGCTGGTCATGCCCTTTGGTATGACAAATGCTCTAGCCACTTTCATGAGGATGATGGATGATATCTTGTGAGAATTCACCAATACTTTTTTAGTGGTGTATCTTGATGACATTCTCATTTACAACAAGACTTGGTCCAAGCACTTGTAGCATATTCAATAGGTTCTTCACACCCTATGGCAGCACAAGCTATATGCCAACTTGGAAAAATGATCCTTCGGCATGGACAGGGTCCATTACCTAGGCTACATCATTGATCAACATGGTGTACATGGGGATCCAACCAATAGCCAAGTCATCCGTGACTGGCCAGCCCCAACCACACTCACTGAGCTTTGGAGCTTCTTGGGCCCCGCCAATTTCTACCACAGGTTTGTGTTGGGATTCTCCCATATTGCATGGGCCCTCAGCAAAATAACCAGGGCTGGTGGTACGACTAAATTTGCGTCGGGCCGGCCCCAACAACAAGTGTTCGATGATTTGAAGCAGCGCTTATGCTCAGCCCCGGTACTTTCACTACCAGACTTGCAACAACCCTTTGATATTGAAACTGATGCTTCATACTATGTTGTGGGTGTCATTCTCATGTAGCATGGCCACCTCGTGGAATATCATAGTGTTGCACTATCAGATGTTGTCTGTAAGTACAATACTTACGACAAAGAAATGTACTCCATTGTGCAAGCCTTCTACTAGTGGAGACATTACATTCTTGGTAGGGAGACAGTCATCCACACTGATCATAATCCACTGCAGTTCATGCAGACACAAGGAAAATTGCAGAATGACCGCCATCAAAAGTGGTCGACATACTTGCAGCAATTCCACCTCAACATCAAGTATAAAATAGGAAGCACCCATCGCATCGTTGATTGCCTCTGTAGACCACCAGTCGCGAAACTCACCACAGTGATAGATTCCTGTGGCCATGAGACCTCTAGATGGCCCCAACTCTATGAGATAGACCCGTACTTTTCCACCACCTACCAAATGTTGGGTGCAAAGGAATTTGTTGATAATTTCCATCTTTAGGATGGGTTGTTGTATCGTCTGGGCCATATATGTGT